>JASDQU010710958.1:17633-27684 GCA_032191745.1 Picea mariana
TATGCAAATCTGAAAAGAAGACACGAGGAATTCCAAGTTGGAGACCACGTTTATTTAAAATTCAAATTTAGAAGAAGTTCACTAAAGCTAGGAAATTGTTCCAAGGTCACGCCAAGGTTTTGTGGCCCTTTCGAGATCTTATCTCAAATTGGAACCATGGCATAACAACTTGCACTTCCTGCAAATCTCAAAACTCATAATGTATTTCATGTTTCTTTGTTAAAATAATATGTTCATGATCCTACTCACATGATCGATTGGAATGTGGTGCATGTGGAACCAGAAGGAAAGTTCCAAGCGGAACCTCTATGCATTTTGGATAGGAGATAAATAGCACTACAAAACAGAGTCATCACCTAGGTAAAAGCGCAATGGAAGCACTTTAGTCTTGAGGAGGCCACTTGGGAATAGGAGGGAGATTTGCAGAAATCTCATCCAACCTTGTTCCGAGAAAGGAATGGACATTGAGTACATTTTTGTACAAAAGGGGGAAGGGATGTAACATCCCCAAAAGTAAATTATTATTGAAGTCTGAAAAATACTTAGGAATTTATGTCCATTTTTTGTAAATTTGAAATTGGAAAATTATTTCCATTTATGGCAATTCTGAATTTCGAATTTAGTTAATTGTAATTTACTTTTTGTGACTGTTGGGCAAAGATTTGATTTTCCCAACCAACTCTTTGAATATGACCCTTGTAAGAAACAAACAATTTTTATATTTATTGCTGAGAGACAAATGAAACAGCCAGGTTGAAATCAACTGACCATGGCTCCATGAGTGGCGACCATTTTGGAACCACCTTAGGTTTGCATGTTACAAGTGGAAAATTAGGAATTTGGCCATTGGTAGCCCCTGAAAATCAGGGATTTGTAAAGACATGAAAATTACCAAGGGGAAAATACCTAGGCACAAATGCTTTTGGAATTTATAGCATATGGGAGGAGGAAGGATGTTGCCTAGTATGATAAGGAGAGGAATATCACTTGTTGTTATGAGCACTAGTTTCTGAGTGTGAGGCAAGGAGAATTTTTTTTCTTATTCTAGAAGAGGACAATATCTAAGGAGGAGTTTAGAGTTCTCCCTCATGGATTCATGGTCATCCTTGGGGGTGATCAGAGCAAGTAGATTGGTTGTTCCGATTTATGGTTGCGAGGAACTTGGTTGTTCCTTTTGTTGTCCCAACTTTTTGTTCAGATAAGTACTCCTATATATTGTTTTCTTAATTGTTTTACTAGATGATGACTAAGTGAAATAAAACAATTTGTAGGATGAACCTTGGAAGTCATTTTGTTAATGAATAAAGTAATAAAGCTACTGTGTGTTAGTTGTTTAGGTATAGTTTGATGTTGTTAAATAACTACTGAAGCTGTTATGTGTTAGTTGTTTTAAATACAGTCTGAATTAGTTAATGAATATAGTGATGAAAGCCATGGTGTGTCAGTTATGGTAGGTACCTATGATATACCTGTAAGTTAAATAACTGAGAACCTTTTCAGGTTTATTTTAACCTCTACCAAGCATGTAAATACATACATATAGATGTTCAGATTCAAGTAATATTTATCTATGAAAGTGCTAGACATAAATTCTAGAAACTTATAAGCAGATATGCATATACCCATTTCTGTAGACTGAAATATCCATAGCTATATAAATAAATAAGAGACGTTTGACTATTGCTATAAATATCAAAGTAGACCCAAAAGGAATATAAAATATAATTTGATATGTGAATTCATGTTGCTGGCAATACCAAGTTTCTGAGTTATATAAATATTTAATATATATAAACTAATTATTGATTGTTGCATAACTTGAAACTCAAGTCTTCCCCATTAAAAAGTGACTATATAATTGGAGTAAATAGTACAGTGATGTTTCATTACAATAATGCATATTCAAGGGTTTGGTAATGTAAATACATCAAACACGTTTCATAAATCCCAGAATCAAACCAGAAATTAAATGAGTATTCAAACTCTACAAAAATGCCCTGATCCATAATAAATTAACAATGGAATTAAGAGCCAATGCAGATTTTTTCCCCTCTGTTTCTCCTTATGGAATTAAGATACAAGCACCCAATTTGATAGGAACCGGGCGTGAAAACTAATACAATAAAGAGTATCCTAGGTGACACATGTATCACTGGAACAAAAACTTGGATGGTTATTTTTTCCTTGAATGCTACAAGGTGGAACTAGAGTACCTGTCGAGTGGGGCCCTCGTAATGAACCAAGTCACCGAGCGATCCAACTTGAAAAGAGAAGATTAAATACATTATTATCATATTTATGGAAATATATCAACAACAATAAATATCAATGCAAGAGTAATGGTCAAAACGTTGGTTTTTGTGAAATTAAAAATAATTTAAATATGAAAAATCACTTAGCTTGGAGATGAAGTTGGGTTCCTTGCCTCATCGTCGGCGCTGAGAGAATTTTCCATCACTCAAGGGGAGGAGTGAGTTAAGATTTGGCTGATGGGTACCCTCACCACATAAACAGGGTTCCCATCTTTAGTTATTGTAACTGAATATACACTAATCAAATGTGTAGTATGTAATAAAACATTTAGAACTTTGTAAATACATGTAACATACATATTTTATAATCCATAATGGTAAAGGATACACAATATAAATTACTTCATACAGAACTAGCTATTTCGGATCACCGATAAGGTTGTAAGTTACGGGCCCCAGATTTATAAAAGGTGGGTTTCTGAGTAAGGGCATGATAAATGCAATGGAGTTTTGGATATGAATAAATATTTGTTTTTTGATAACAAAGTGGATATTGACAAGCATAAGCATAGATTTCCAGAACAATGCATTCCAACAAATCACAAGATGAATTTAAGACTGAAATTTTAATCCATAGTGGGAATCAAATAATTGTAATAACTTCTTGTATAGATATGATGAATGGAATGATAAACTAATCACAAGTATACACAGTAACCATAACCCCTTACCGTACCTCGGGAAAGGGTTTGACCCAACAACAAATAACTGTGGGTCGAGTAAGTTGGCCGCTAGCCTTGGGTGTATAAACTTTCATGAACCAAGACTTCTAAAAACCCAATACTTGATCTAAAACAGAGAGTAAATAAGAAGCATGCAGATAATTTTTTCATAACTCATGAATATAAGGAATAAGTTAAAATAAGTCTAAGGTATTTAGTGCAGGCTTATGTGCTCCAAACAATCATACACGAACCAAGAATATTAAATAGATTACAATATTAGAAAGGACTTGCATATGATAGTATAACCACGGGTGATACAATCAACTCTTTACTTGTGGCAAACCTTATGATACAAAGTCATATGGGGTGAAGGTTTGATACCCTCGCAAAATGATACCACAGCTAGACCAAGAGGGACAAGCACAACCAATAAAGACTGAGAGGTGTCTCATTACAAAACTATTTAGGAATGGCTTACGAGTAATGAAAACCCTGTAGCAGCAAATGGATGTCCTCATGGGTTAGACGAAAACCATAATCCACTATGAGATAGGGTTCAATTTTGTCACATAAAACCAGGATAGTAGTACTCCAGAATCTTTAGAGAAGTGAAAAGGAATACACATCCAATTAACTTAAATGGAAATAGTTATAGAGGTAATCCAAAAAATTCACGAATGACTTGTTCTACAACCTATTGTAACTTGGGAAAGAAAATCTTGGCCCAACATACCTGGTAAAGGAGTGACCATTGTATGTGTAATGCCTTCATTCCTACATTGGACAAGAGACATCCTCTTCATTGGGGTTACACACACAGTGAATTTGAAGAGCTATTGCAGAGTGATTTCTTTCCGAAGTTACACTAGGCAAGTGAAGGAATGAAAAATATACTCAGGAAAACCCTCCTCCTAATGGAGTAATGGTTAGAGTTATGCATTGTACGTATACCATGTGATTAGGGTGAGGTGTCATAAACTCAATGGGCACGAAGGTCAAACGATAGGCCAAAGGTGTACGCTAAATAAGACACTTAAATGTCGTAGACAGAGCTATTTAAGTCATGACAGTTATATCTCTATAGTTTCTTGTCAACATTCATGGTGAAGGGAAAAACATTCCGATTAGGGTTATGGTTTAGTTTCCTGGACATTTTCACTTCTTGATTCTTACAAATAGGATTGTTAATCCTCACACCAGACTTGGTTACCTTGGGGTCATTACAACAACTAAAGAATGAGAGTGTGTGCCAACTGTGAACCATAACCACCTGAGTATTAATGCCTATATGCACTGAGGTTGTATTAATAATGACTATTCGTAATAGGGACACTTTCTGCATGCAAACTGGAATGTACCATACATTACCCCAATGGTTGTTGTGTTTATACATTAAAAACTAGCTCTTGGTATGTCTTTTGTGTTGCGTGGGTAGGATGAAATTCCTAAGAAATACATACATACATACATAGATACATACNATATATATATATATATATATATATATATATATATATATATATATATAATCATTTTATGAAAATATAGATAAATACATATAAGTAACTTGCACCTGTGATGATGAATAATATGTGTAAGTTATGTAGTATAGTTAATGAATGCATGAAAGTTTGGAATGATGAATGATCAACTCTAAGAACCCCTATTATTTTTTTTTTAAGTTGGTAAATTTGGGGAACATTACAGTCAGCAAAAGAGCCTCCAAAAATTTTGGTCCTAAAGCAGAAAACAAGAACACTTCTTCCAAAGGCATACCAATAATAGAAAATAAAACAACCACTATAAGAAAGAGGAAACAGGTGGACCACCTAGAGGGTGAATTTAAGAAAATCAAACCGTCCACCTTTGACAGAGAATGCATGACACGGGAGGAGGCTGAAGCATGGTTACTAGACATAAAAAAGTATTTCCAGATTTATAACTATTCCAACAACATGAATGTCAAAATGGCCATCTATAACCTGAAAGGAAAGGAAAGTATATGGTGGCAAGACTTGAAGTTGGCAAAGGGCTTAAAGGAAAAACATATGGAATCGTCGGATTTCAAGAAATAATTCAAGAAATAGTATTTATCAGAAAGTTATTATGAGAGAGAGACCAAAGAATTTTATGAGCTAAGACTCGGCCATTTGACCATGGATGACCTAATAAACAAATTTCTTGAGTTATTAAGATTTTTGCTTTATATCAGGGAAGACAAATTAGAAATCCAATGATTCCTAAGTTTTTTACCATAGTCCTATAAGGATAGAATTGAATTCGACATCCCCAAGACCTTAAGAGAAGTTTTTAGAAAGGCCCAAATGTGTTATGACCAGTACAAACAATAGTATGAACTTCCCAAATCTTGGAAAGATAAGAAACATGATAGAATGAATCAACGAAAGAAGGGCTTCCAGCCAACCCCTTTCTGGAATGTGGAAAAGAATTTCCCAAGGAAATATTTTCAGTCCAATAATAAAAAAACCCAAGGGGGAGGGAGACTAGATAATCTGGGAACCAAGAAGTTTTGGGACAGCCCCAAGGAACTGTTAAAATGTTGGGAATGTGGATAGCCTCATTTAAGAAGGAATTATCGATGTTTAACTTCAGCAACAAGGACCATGGTTCATAATATTCAAGAGGTTTCTACAGTAGGAGATGTGGGAAAAAGCATACACAACATCAATGCAGATGTGGATGGCCGGCAATTTGATCACCAATCCACTGTAGTGGAAGTTGAAGGTAAAATTAATAATAATCATATTTCTATTTTAATTGATCCGGGAGGTACTTTGAGTTATGTTACTCCTGGTGTAGTTGATTCAAACAATATTAAGAAAGTAAAACATACAAAATCCTGGTTAGTACAGCTAGCAACAGGGACAAAAAGGAAAGTAACATATTTCATTTTTAATTGTGAACTCAGTTTAGATGGTCAAAATACAAAGTTAAATCTGAATATTCTACCCTTAGGGTCGTACAATATAATTATTGGAATGGAATGGTTAGAGAATAATAAGGTAATTTTGGATTTTTATGAAAAATCACTTACTTATAGAGACAAAAAAAACACAGATAGGACAGTACAAGGCATCAAAAAACCAGTCTTAGTTAGACTTATTTCAACAATGCAGTTTAAGAAGTGCATGAATAAAGGGTGTCATATTCCTCCTATTCAAGTGACAAATATGTTGGAAAAAGAAAATAAACCCAACCTAGAATATTTTACCGTCTTACATGAATTTAGAGATTTATTTGTAGACAAAATACTTGAACTGGCCCCAAGAAGAAAGATAGATTTCTCTATGGATTTGTTGCCTAGATCATTTCCGATATCTAAAGAACCCTATAGGATGAGTTTTTCCAAACTGACAGAGTTGAAAATTCAACTACAAGAATTGTTGGACAAGGAATACATCAGACCAAGTGTCGCACCATGGGGAGCACCTGTCCTTTTTGTTAAAAATAAAGATGGAAATTTAAGATTATGCATTGATTATAGATAGTTAAACAAAATGATTGTTAAGAACCAGTATCCCCTACCCAGAATCAATGATCTGTTTGACCAAGTGAGGGGGTAAAAGATTTTTTCTAAGTTAGAATTAAGATTTGATTATCACCAGGTCATAATAAAGGTGGAAGACATAAATAAAACAACGTTTAGAACGAGATATTGACTTTATGAGTTTGTTGTTATTCTGTTTGGTCTCACTAACGGACCAGAAACATTTATGTGTTTAATGAACAACATATTTAGTCAGTATCTGGATAAGTTTGTTTTGGTATTTATTGACTACATTCTAGTGTATTCAAAAATAGAAGAATAACACGAAAAAAATCTAAGGATAGTATTGCAAACTTTAAGAAAACACAAGTTGTATGCAAAATTTGACAAATGTGACTTCTACCAAAAGAGAATACAGTACCTAGGACAAGTAATATCTGAATAATCTGTTGCAGTCGACCCAGAGAATACAATATCCATCATGGAATGTTCTATCCCTATGGATGTGGCAGACATTCAATCATTCATGGGAATTACTAGTTACTACCACAGATTTATCAACGGATTCTCCAAGATTTCATACCCAATCACATCCCTACAAAAAAATGGTACCAAGCTTATTTGGTCGTAGAAGTGTCAGGATAGTTTTAGTAAGTTAAAATAAATACTAAAAACTGCACCTATTTTAAGAGTAGCAGACCCTGATAAAGACTTTACAGTTTGTGTGGATGCGAGCAGAGAAGTTTCAGGAGGTGTCCTAACTCAAGAAGGGCACGTTATTTTTTATGAGTCATGAAAACTAAAAGAGCATGAATGAAACTACATCACACAGGACTTGGAATTAACAACAATAATTCACGCGTTAAAAAATGTGGCGACACTATATAATGGGCAGAATTTTTTTTTTACTAACCGATAATAGTGGTGTGAAATTCTTATTCATTCAACCAGATCTTAACTCAATGAAAGAAATATGGATGGCCTTCTTGAGTGAATTTGATTTCTATGTAAGAAACATTAAGGGTAAGGAAAACAAAGTGGAAGATTCCTTAGGTAGAATAATTCATGGGTTGTTTGAGATAAATATTAGCATGGCAAAAAGAAACATTGAAAAAAGGATAATAACAACAAGTGTTAATGACGGAAAATACATCAAAATAGTGGAAGATTTACAAAATAATGTAGGAAATTTAGATAGAACAGATCTGAGTTTTGACAGAAATGGATTACTAAGATTCAAAAGTAGGTTGTACATACCATACTTTGCTGAATTAAAGCTAACAATTTTGGATGAAGCACACAACAAGCCATATTCTGGTCATCTGGGATACCATAAAATGGTAACAACATTGAGGAAGTTGTTTTATTGGGATAACATGAAAGGTGAGACAACATAATAGATATCTAAATTCCTAGACTGTCAATAGGTGAAGGCTAAACACCAACACCCATCCGGCTTGCTACAACCTTTACCTATACTAGAATGGAAGTGGGAGACTATCTCACTGGATTTTATCATAGGTTTTCCTAAAACCAAAAAATAGAATGATTCAATTATGGTAGTAATTGATAAACTTAGCAAGTCTGCACATTTTATTCCTATGAAATCTACTTATAAATATATTAACATCGTTGAAATATTTATGAAGGAAATTTTTAGACTGCATGGTATTCCTAAAATGGTGATTTCGGATAGAGATGTCAAATTCAAATCAACGTTTTGGAAAGAATTGTTTGCAAGGTTGAATACTAACTTGAATTTCAGCACAAGCTACCATCCACAAACGGATGAGAAAATTGAATGAACAAACTAGATTATGGAATATATGTTACAAATGTAGGTAAGGATGAAACCAACTAAGTGGGAGTAATAATTGCACTTAGTGGAATTTGTGTATAGTAATGGTTATCAAACATCGTATAAGATGATCCCCTTCGAAGTATTGTATGACATAAAGTGTACAAATCTTATTAGCTGGGATAACCAAGTTGACAAACACATTATGGGACTAGAAATGCTCCAAGAGATGGAGAAAATGGTAAGAAAAGTATAACAGAATTTAAAAGAGGCACATGACAGACAAAAAATCTACGCAGATCTGAAAAGAAGACACCAGGAATTTCAAGTTGGAGACAACGTGTATTTAAAAGTCAAAGCAAGAAGAAGTTCATTATATCTAGGAAAATGTTCAAAGTTGGCAGCCATGTTTTGTGGCCCCTTCGAGATCTTAGCTCGAATTGGACCCATGGCATATCAACTTGCACTTCCTGCAAATTTAAAAGTTCATAATGTATTTCATGTTTCTATGTTAAAAAAGTATGTTCATGATCCTACTCACATTATTGATTGGAACATGGTGCAGGTGGAACCAAAAAGAGAGTTCCAAGTGGAACCTCTGCGCATTCTAGATAGGAAAGAAACAATACTGCAGAACAGAGCCATCACAAAGGTAAAAGTGCAATGGAAGCACTTTAGTCTAGAGGAGGCCACTTGGGAGTTGGAGGAAGATTTGGAAAAATCTTATCCAACCCTGTTCTGAGAAAGGAATGAACACTGAGGACAGTGTTGTATTGAAGGGGGAGAGTATGTAAAATCCCCCCCAAAAGTAATTAATTATTAAAGTCTGTATGCACTTAGGAATCATTTCTATTTTTGGAAAATTCATATTTGGAAAAATTATCTCCATTTATGGAAATTTTGAATTTTGAATTTTGTTAATTGTAATTAATTATTGTGACTTTTGGATAAATGTTTGATTTTGCTAACCAACTCTTTGACTATGACACATGTAAAAGACAAATATTTTTATATTAATTGTTGAAGGACAAATTGAACAACTAGGTTGAAATCAACTAACCATGACTCCATGAGTGGGGAACAGACTTGAACTACCTCGGGGATGAATTTTACAAGTGGAAAATGAGGAATTTGTCCATTGGGAGCCTCTGAAAATCATGGATTTGTAAAGCTGCGAAAATTCTTAAAGAGTGAAAAAGACCTATGCATAAGAGGTTGAGGGTATAGAGAATATGTGAGGAGGCAGGACACTGCTTAGTATGCAGGAGAGAGGATATCACTTGTTGATATGAACATTGTTTGTCACGCAAGGAAAGGGGATTTTATGATCTGAAGGAGGACTATAGCGGAAGAGGAGCATTGGAATTCTCCCTTGTGTACTTATGGTCATGTTAGGGAGTGAACAAAGAAAGTAGTTTGGTTGTTCTGTTCTACAGTTGGGTGGAACTTGACTGTTCCATTTATGTTCCAGCTTCAATTTTAGATATGTTATTCTACATGTTCTCTTGATGAATATTTTATTGTGTATTAAGATGATATGAATGAGATGAATTTGTGATAATTAATTATTCATGTGAACACATTCTCTAAACAAAAATAGTAAAGAAAATGTAAATTCAATCTATTGTTTGATATTGGGAATATATTGGTATAAACATGAATGTGGATTTAGGTATAAGTAGGCATAAATATTTATTAAATATTGCTACAGGTCAGATAACCTTAAGTACAGACCTATAGGAAGTACCCGTGCATGTATTTTTTATAG
>JASDQU010710959.1:6788-27684 GCA_032191745.1 Picea mariana
TAGGTCCTATGGTAGAAGATAGGAATGACTCATCCCCTCCCTTCTACACCTCCTTGAACATACATGACAAGGTACTGCACAACTGCTTGATGGATTCTGAGGCTTCTCACAACCTCATGCACAAAACTATCATGGAAGAACTAGGACTGGAAGTCACCCGAACCTATCATGACCTCTATTCCTTTGACTCCAAGAAAGTTCAGTTTCTAGGAGTTATCAAAGACCTGGTCGTCACCTTGTTCCAGTTGCCCATGAAAAGTGTGATCATGGATATAGTAGTGGCTGATGTCCCCCCCAAGTTTGGTATGTTTTTGTCAAGATCTTGGATAAAAATACTGGGGGGAACCTTGCAGATGGACCTTACATATGCTACTATCCCAGTGTTTGGAGGAGAGCATAAAAGACTATACAGAGAAGCCCAACTGGCCTATATAATCAGCGATGAAGCCAACCCTACCAATCATCCCATCTTTGCCTTGGACACTGATTTAGGCTCCAGTTTACTACAACTCACACATGCCCCCGAGCCTCCTCTCAAACTCAGAAAGCATCCCTCCATTTCCCCTAAATTTCCTCCCTCCCTCACCCCCGTCTAGAAAATTTTCTTTGATGGAGCTTCTTCCAGGGAAGGCGCTGGAGCTGGGGTGGTTTTCGTGTCACCTGCTCAGGAAACCATATCTCTTTCATAAAAATTAGAATTTGAAGCTACCAACAATGTGGCAGAATATGAAGCTCTTATCCTAGGATTAAGAGCTGCAAGGGGAATGGGAATCTAGGAGGTAGCAGCGTTTGGAGATGTAGAGTTGGTGGTCCAACAGATCATAAATGCTTATCAGGCCAAGCATCCTCGACTCAGGAGTTCCAGAAATGAGGTATGGGACCTAATTGAAAGTTTCTTCTCAGCGTTTAACATTTCTTTCATCCCAAGAGAGGAGAACACAGTGGCAGATTCCTTGGCTACATCAGCAAGCAATTTCAAAGTACCCTTGTCGCCCAAATTTAGATATGATGTAGAAGTAAAATACAGGCCCTCCATACCTGACAATGTCAAACATTGGAAGGTATTCGAGGATGATCTCGAGATAAATAAGTTCTTGGAGACTGTCGAAGAATTTTCAGAGATGCATATCGACCAAGATTCTGTCTCAGAAGAAGGGCTTAATGGGGGTAATTTTCTGAATAAGATTGCAGAGCGTAACATTGTGCAGCTGTCCAGCAATCATATTCCAAGAGGACTGGTTCCTTTGGAAAAACTTTTTGATAGAAATGATGTGTCATTAAAAGGGGAGACCTCGGAGGATGACACTGGTACTATTCAATGCAACGTTGGGACCGAGAGTGAGCCCAAGTTTGTCAAATTGTCAAAAATCCTGACGAAGGAGCAGAGGTCTGGATACATTGGACTCCTGAGGGATTTTACTGATGTTTTCCCTTGGACCTATGAAGACCTAAAAATATATGACATTTCTGTCATCGAGCATAAAATCCCATTAAAAGAGGAGGCAGATCCATTTAGGCAGAAGCTGAGACAGATCAATCCTATGTTGTTGCCTATCATGGAGAGGGAAGTGAACAAGTTGCTTCAAGCTCAGATCATTGTACTGCTGAGGTATTCAGAGTGGGTGCCAACTTGGTGCCAGTAAGGAAAAAGAGTGGAGAGATCCAGCTCTGTGTAGACTTCAGAAACCTGAACAGGAGCTCACGAAAGGATAACTACCCCTTACCAAAGATGGAACATATACTACAGAGGGTAACAAGAGCTTCCAGGATGTCCATGATTGATGGTTTCTCTGGCTACAATCAGGTCTCTGTCCTGCCTAAGGACAGGGAAAAGATGGCATTTACCACTCCATGGGGGACATTCATGTACACCAAGATGTCGTTTGGGTTAATGAATGCAGGGGGAACATTTCAGCGTGCCATGGACATAGCTTTCATCGTGGAAAGGGACAAATTTTTGGTCGTCTATCTAGATGACATCATAGTGTTTTCAAAGTCTGATAAATAACACTGTCATCATCTCAGGAAAGTTTTCCTGAAATGCAGGAATTTTGGCATTTCATTAAACCCCAAGAAATCTTTGTTCGCCATGCAGGAGGGAAAGTTACTAGGCCACATAGTATCAGCGGAAGGAGTCAAAATTGACATCAGCAGAGTTGAGGCGATACAAGATTTATCGACCCCGAGGTCCAATCTTTCCTCGGTAAAATTAATTTTCTAAGGAGGTTTGTGCCTAACTTTGCTGAGGAGGTAAAGCTTATAAAAACCATGTTGAAGAAAGGAAATGAAGTAAGGTGGACCCCTCAATCGCGACATTCCTTTGAGCAAATCAAGAAGGCCCTGACTGAAGCTCCTGTGCTTATCAGTCCGGACTACTCGAAGGATTTCCTTATTTTCTCCTTTGCCTCCCCTGACACGGTGGCTATTGTTCTATTATAGACAAACGACGTTGGGCTAGAGAAACCTATTGCTTATTTTAGCCGAGCATTGAGGGATGCCGAAATCAGGTATGACACTATGGAGAAGCATGCCTATGCTCTAGTAAAATCTCTCAAAGCTTTTAGAACCTACGTCCTATAGTCAAAATTCATCACCTATGTCCCCTCGGTTGTTGTTAAAGAAATTCTTATTCAGCCTGACATAGATGGGAGAAGGAGTAAATGGATAGCCAAAATTTTGGAATTTGACCTGGAAATAAGGCTCACCAAATTGATCAAAGGTCAAGGTTTAGCCAAGCTGTTGGCTGAAGAAAACTGCCAAGATCTGGGGATAAGTTTCATAAATGAATGCTCAGCAATTCCACAAAGTCGGTTGTCTGAAATGGACCCTCGAAGAGAGCCCCCATTAGCTCAATGTCCTTGGTATAAGGATGTCATATACTTTTTGTAAGAGTTGCAGCCCCCAGACGGTCTGAAAAGGAACAAAGCAAGAGCTTTGAAGCTCAAGGCAGTCAGATATTGCCTGATCGATCAAATGTTATATTGGAAAGACCCCCTGGGGGTGCTTTTAAAATGCATGAGTCCACAAGAGGCCGAAATGATCCTGGCTGAATTTCATAGCGGCCTGTGTGGAGGGCACCATTTCTGGAAAGCCACAGCCCACAAAATCCTCAGGGCTGGATACTACTAGCCTACCGTGTTCACCGACATCTACAAAAAGGTCAGAGCCTGCATCAAATGTCAAAAATTTGCAGGAAAGAAGCAGCTCAAGTCTCTGCCGTTAAATCCGGTGGTGGTTTCAGGACCTTTCTAGCAGTGGGGCCTAGATTTCATTGGAGAGATTCACCCTGCTTCTAGTGGGAAACACAGGTGGATCCTGACTGCTACAGATTTCTTTACCAAGTGGATTGAAGCTATCCCTACAAGGAGTGCTTCCCACAAGGTAATCATTGGATTCCTGGAGGACCTCATCACGAGATTCGACTGCCTGAGTAAAATTTTCACTGATAACGCAGCTGCTTTCGGGTCTGAGTCGTTGGCCAAGTTCTATGAGCAGTTCAGAATCAAGCCGATTCACTCCACCCCATATTACCCACAGGGAAATGGTTTAGCAGAATCCTCCAACAAAAGCCTGATAAGGATCATCAAAAGGCTGTTGGAAGAAAACAAGAAGGCCTGGCATTCCAAATTAAAATTTTCTCTATGGGACGACCGAGTGACCACAAAGAGATCTATCGACGTCTCTCCTTTCCAATTAGTTTATGGAGAGGAGGCTATTTTCCCCTCTCATTTAGCCATTCATGTATCAAAATTCATCCAGGACCATCAGGAGGAGCCTGATAACATGATCAGAAGGATTCATCAGCTAATGGAGGTCCAGTAGGCTAGGGAGCAGACAATGGGAAGAATTTAGGACCATCAGCAAAAGATCAAGCAGGTTTTTGATAAGAAGGCCAAGAAGGAGCGGTTCCAGATAGGAGACCTGGTACTGAAATGGGATACTCCTAAGTAAGATAAGGGCAAACACAACAAATTTGAAGCCCTGTGGATCGGGCCTTTCAAAATCTCTGAGACTTTCTCAAATAACACGTACAGGTTGCGAGGTTTGGAAGGTGAAGAATTTTTCAGCAGCCCATTGAATGGGCATTTTCTGAAGAAATGTTTTGTTTGAGTCTCAGATGGCTCCTTTGTTTGTAAATATTGTCCTTTTTGTTTCTTTGTTCGTTTTCATTTTTATTTTTTTGGCCTAATAATGACTCCATAGCCCAACATCAAGGCACTGAAACTGCAAAATGAGTCCTTAGAGTATCGCGAGGATGACTCTATCCCCCATGGAGCCTAATGTTAGCAACAATTTTGGAATCGGGGCACAAAGTTACACAGGTCTGTGGGATTTCCTGTGAAGCACCCAAGCACAGCACGGAGGAACCCCTTTTCAGTTACAATTCGAGCGAATGGGTGAAGTTTTGCTAACGGCCGCCGAGATCCACCTATAAAGCTGATCAATGGTCGTCAGGATTTCGGGGCTGCCAAGATGCCCCGGGGTTAATGCAAGAGATAGCTCCAATAGTTCAAGACAATTCTGGGTCATCCGATCCAATTGGGACAGGTGGCTTCCAGTCAGTGTATCAGGGATTGGAGTTTCGGTAAACAAGGAACCTCCCATTCGTTGCAGTTGAGATCATTGATCGGTGAAATGACGAAAGCGCCTTTGAAGCCGAGCCCATGGTCCTAGCACTAAGTCACTTCAAGCGAGCCTATAGACGAGGGTGACTCCCTTTTAAATATTGAATGCCCCCTCGTCCATCCATCCTAAGGACGCATGGCGTAAGATCTGGCCGTGTCGGCGTTTCGACATTCGGGAGTTCATGGGGTGAGAGTTTCATGTTGTTCAAAATCTCGAAACCCTGAACCTTGATAGCGACGAAGGCGCAGAAAGTGGGGCCCGCGGTATCACGAAGCATTTTCAGCCGTCCATCCAAAGGGGACACCTGGTGGCAAACTAAGCCATATCGGCATTTCGCCCATCGTGAATCCAAGGCACAAAGAGTAGCTCTGTTATATTTCGATGCGCGAGGTTCTAGGAGAGTCTCGGACCCAGGCCCACGGTATCGCTGGGAGAGTTAAGAGCCGTCAGATCTAGAGGGACGCGTGGTGCCAGATCAAGCCGTCTCGGCATATTGCTCATCACAATTTTGATCAGCAAGAATCAGCCCCTTCATATTCGCGAACGTCGAAAGCGCCTTGGGAATAGGCACGTGGTCACAGTCCATGGTCACTTGGAGGAAGAAAGGAGCTGTGTAAAGAAGGCCAAGGTGCTGAGTTCAGTTACAGAGGGGATCGTCGCGATCTCCAGGTGCCATCGGATCCGACCTCCATACTACTTATTTCCTGGAGTAAATGACGACAGGAGGGGGTGGTTGAAACCTCCTTTCATTCATTAAGTGAGGGAATGGAGGGTCTGGCAAGCCGTCTGCCCGAAGAGGTCCTGTGTATCAATTTTCTCAAAGAAACCATGCCAAAGTCCTCGACTCGACAGAGAAGTCTGCGCACACTAGCCCAACACTTAATGGCTCAGCTACCCTCCTTGCAGGAGCCATGCGTAGTTAAGATGGCGCTTAAAGAAAGATATCAGTACGAGTTTGACTGAAGGGACACCAAGCTTTGGGAGACTGGACACGCCTCTGTGAGGTGAATTTTCCGGAGTATATAGACTTAGTCTTGGTATTTTGTAAGGATCGTTGGTTGAGCTAAGCTCCCGATTGTAAAGTTTTGATGAAGCGTTGGTCGCTCTGGTTAATGTATAAGGCATTTGAGACTTCTTACTTTATGGATGTCAGCCTCTTTTCCGGCTCTTGTATATTGTGTTAGAACAGCTCGGAATTGGAGGATCCAGTCGATTTGTAGCTGTTATAGGATGATGTAGGTTGGATCATTGTAACAGTTATGTTGTTTCTAACTGGTTCCTGTTATTTTTGTAGCGTTGAATGACTTGGAATTGGAGGATCCAGTTGAGTCACTCTTCATCTCCTTAAAGATTCGGACCAAGAGGATCTTGGCTTCTGAGTTTTTCATCCTCAAGATTTCGAAGGCTTGTCGCCCGAGGTAGTCTTGCTCACCCTTCTCACAAGTCTTCCCTCTACCACCCTTTAATCCATTTACTGACAGAAGTTGGATCAAGACCTCCCTTGCTGCATACATACCATGCCCGGTCTCCTGAGTCAAAGTTTTATCTTCTTGAGTATTTACCCATTTGATCACCCCATCTATCAAATCGTGACATAAAACTGATGGGCGTTGGGCTCTGCTCCTGCAAGCAATCCAGGAGTGACTTCTGACGCTAACACAAAGAAACTCCAACCACCTACTCTGACTAACATTCAAGGTTGGCTGATTAAACAAATACTTCAGACCATTATGGTATGTCCTCAGTTCAAACCTTCTTCCCATGAGGTTTTTATCACTCCAAGAAACTCTCCTAGGCTGTAAGTCAGATATGCCTAGTAACTTAATCTTTTGGTACCTCTTTTCTCAATAAAAAGTGTGGGTTTGGATCAAGTCGGATGATTGAATCATTTCTCACTCAAAACATGCATGAACACATTTAGATTGACAAGGCTTTCAATCACAAATGTTCAGAGAGTTTACAAATAAAGGGATGTATGGAGAAATAACTATTATATCAGCAGAAACACATATAAAGCATATATGAATGGGCAATTACAATAATCACAAGAATACTTGCAAAGTTTAACTTATGAATGCAATGATAAGATGACAGTTATCGAGCATAAACAAGCATAACAACATGAATATAATATCTAGGTGCAAGTACATAATAGATAAGAAGGTGAAATTTGAACAAGTTATGGAAAAAGAAGCTTGTATTACTTAATATGAAAATGAGAAGTTTGAGTACATAATATGAAAAAATTCTCCAAAGTCGAACCCTTAGATCCTATTCTACCTTTAGATTTATAGCTTTACAATGTAGTTTTGAGATCCTAAAAGCATGGATCAAATATGCTAAAGATAGAAGGTCAAAATTCAGTTTGCAAAAGATATGGAATGATCCCCAAAAATGAGGTCAATCCCAGATTTCATGGTCTCCATCTCTTGTAGAGTCATGGTGCAGTGCAGAATAGCCTTCCAAGGCTGAGTGATGACTCTTCCAAGAGATACAAATTCGAATTTGTTGAG
Organism: Picea mariana; assembly: GCA_032191745.1. Classification (NCBI taxonomy): domain Eukaryota; kingdom Viridiplantae; phylum Streptophyta; class Pinopsida; order Pinales; family Pinaceae; genus Picea; species Picea mariana. The sequence goes on from JASDQU010710959.1 coordinate 13,928, forward strand.
GTGAGTAAACGTCCTAATTTTCTGCCTTTGTCAAAGGTACCAAAAATGATTGAAACACCTCTTTTTTCCCTTATCCATCAAAAATAGCTATTGGATCTGACTTGACAATTCAACAAATGTTCATTCGAAGAGGTTTCAAACCATTCCAACTCAAAAAATCTCGATCTGGGCAAAAATTCGGTCATTCTGGCAGTGACAGACTTTCGGTGGTTAACCTAGAAGACTCCTGAGTGGATTAACTACCGAAAGCTCTGCTTTAAGTGGTTAATGAATAGTCGTCCTGTTCGCCTAAACTATCGAAACTTCAGCTTTGAGAAAACTTCAAAATTTGCAAAAATGATTACCTTGATTCTTTGTTGAATGTTCAAGGTCTTTTGGACGATGCAACCCTTGTTCGTGCAGATCTGTGAACTTCAACTGGCTGTGTGGAAGGCTCTGGTGTATCTACCATGGTTGTAGCTAAGTTGGCTAGAGTCTCCAAACCAGTTTTCTCCTGTGTTGGTGATTGGGAATCTTTTAATTTGAGCCTTAGAATTCTAAGCTGCCTGTACAGCTTAATGTTCTCCCTTATCAACACCATGTTCCTGTCTTTGATCTTGTCATGCTTTTCTTTGAGGGTTTGGTTTATTTTGAAAAGCTCTGCATTTCTTTCAGTCAAGTTTGTATTATCCTTTTTAATAACTCTTTCTAAGACTTCCATTTCATAGACTTGTTGCAGGAGTTTATTGATTTTTCGTGCCCTAGATGCTTTAGACCTACTTGAAGAGGCTTTTGCCAATGGTGGACTGTGTGCCTCTGGAGGATTTGGTGAGGGTAAGTTGGAACAATTGTCTGCAACTTGTCCAGCCTGTACATTACCTTATGTCTCTGCTAACTCATGTTATGGATCTGAATCACTATAGGGTAGGTTTAAAGGGTTACTTCCTTCAGCAAGGTCCTTGGACTACTCACCCTCAAACTGTAACTTTCTTTTGATTCTTTTCTTTTTAACAGAGGATGATTCTATCAGATCTCTTGGTGGTGAGATACCCTTTTGTTTTCTATGATTGCTTTTAGGAGTAATGGTATTTTTAGTGGTAGCCTTTTTACCCTTCTCCTGTTGTTGCCAATCAGTCTGGAATTCATTCCAGAAGAGGAAATAGTTCCAATCTACCTGCCTTTTCTTCAATGACTCTTTGACAATGAGAGTAATGAGTCCTTGATGAGACAATATACTTGCCACCTTAGTGGGCTTGGCCTTGACTTGTCTAGCCATTTTCGTGAGGGCTTTGTGCAAGTAAAATGGTAAATTGATGGGAGATCTCCCTGTGAAATGATTTAAAAGTTTGAAGTGGTAGAACATGACTCTGTTGTATCTACCTTCACAGGTGATATAGACAAAGATTGCCTTCAGGAGAGATTGCCATTTAGGTTCCAGATAAGACATTGGTATGTCTTTTTTCCATGTAAGATCTTTGTGCAGAGGCTGTAGGTAGGACCTAAATTCAATGTTTGAAGGTACAGTTGATTTGAACCAAATATCGCCTATTCTGGGAAGACCCGTGAACTCAGCTATGGCTGCCTCATCAACCACAAACTACTCCTTTCCCACTGTTATTGTTCTTCCATCATACGAGCTAGCAAAAGTCTCAGACACCTGTTGATGAAAATCTGCCAGTTTTTCACAATACATGTAGACTCCAGTCTGCTTGAAGAAATTGACCACCTCAGGGTGCGCCTCAAGGTACAAAACTCCATCCAATTTGGTCCTTAGAACTGGCCCTGCTTTCGGCATTAGTAAATGCTGACTGTACTTATGATTAAGGAAAAACTTCATGTCAGGGAGACAAAGACTCTATGATTTAGGATTACAGAGAGTATGACTCATAGAAAAGCAAACAGGACAGGGTGACATAGAGTTCGGATCGCACAGCTCAATCACTAACCGAGTTTAGGCAACAGACTTATTGAAAACATGCCGAAAATTTCGATTTTCGGTGGGATATACATTTAAATTGAAACAATATGGGCTTTGAACTTACCTGATGACTCGACCTGGCTTGATTGGTATGACAATTGGCCTGAGAGCGATTTGTTGGACTCTAACTGCGCTCGACGATCACCACGAGAAACAGGATTATGATATCTGGATATATGTTTGCTTTATGAAATCACGGGCTCAAGACTGTCTCAATAACTCCCGAATTCGAATTGATAATGAATGGATATCAAATCAGAGATTAATCAGGGTTATAATGGATTGTATACTCGTGACTGAAAATGGTGAGAGGCTACGTGACTAATCATTTCTGTTAGTCAGGAAACACGCATGAATTTTTGTATCTTTGCCGAGTCTTAATTTTGAAAAGACAAATGCAGTTGAAAGGAAAACAAGATATCAATCTTCAGATAGATATAACAAGAACCTGCNATGCGAAAGCACGGGCTTTTCATTTTTCTCGTTGAAATCTTTTCGGTAGTTAACCGTGCTTTTTCTTTTCCCTCTTAACTGCCAGGAACAAAAGCTTTTGGTGGTTAATGAGCACGTTGTAGGCTTGCCTAAACCACCGAAACCTGAGATTTTGTCTTTTGCTTGACCAAACCAAATCAAAAGTTCTTTCTGGGCTTATTTACAAAAAATAGACTCTCTAACCTACCTACAAAAATTTAGAAATAAATTTTGGACCACACCCTATCACCTCAAAAGAAAAATTTCCATCAATTTATTTGAGGAGATAACAGAGGTAATGCCTCCATTTCTTTAGAGTGTGTAATATGGCTGCCAACTCCAAATCATGAGTTTCATAGTTCCTTTCGTGCTCTTTCAACTTTCTAGATTCATAACAAATTACGAATCCATTCTGACTGAGGAATCCTCCCAGTCCTTCTTTGCATGCTTTGATACCAATTTGTAACATCCCCAACCACCAACAGGTCGGGCAATGCTACCACGCATAACATTCACACACACACACACACACACACATAGATATAAGGCATTTTAATCAAATTCAAACACATAACACAGAGTTACTGCTACCATACAGATTCAAATGTAATAGAGAGTAATTCATATATGCAACGGGATACATGATAACATTCAATCATCATAGACATGCATAACATAAGAATTAATCACATTAATAATACTTATCTTTTCAACTAGAGTAACACCACCAACTGCGTGAAAACCTTTCACGAACCTCCCATCCTTAGACCACACTGCTCATCACTCTCAACAATAGGTCACCCCCGAGTTGGGACTAAGCTCCAACGTGTGAAAAAGGGAACACATGAAGCTCCAGGAAGACAAGTGTCGACATGGGCACATGCAGTTAAAGTTGAAGAGTTAACTCGTGTTGGGGGTTCGTCATCCATTCTTTGGCCCACTGTCTTAACCATGTGGGTTGGCGTCTGATCTCTACATACCCTCACACAGCACTGAAACCAGAAAACTGTGACATTTTCCTGAGAAGTTGACACATCCTTCGTCTGAGTAGTTTGCGTCTACATTTGACCTCTGCGTTGATTCCTTATTGTGCACCTTGAAAACCAGTGGTAAACCCATGGAATGAGACGTGTCTCATGTGCGTCCTATGAACCTAGTTTATCCGCCCTTGCAGAACCGAATCCGTACCTGAACCATTCGTGGGTTGTTTCCCTCTGTTTTCCTGAGTGGTGTTGACCCATTGTTGTTCTTGTTATCCTTACCTTATGGGAATTGAGTTGAACTGGGTGAAGAAGTAGGTTGTCAGGCCCGTGGTTGAAGAGGCAGGTTGTTAGGCCTGTGAGCAGCTCTTTCCAAGTGAGAGAGTTGTTGGGAAGTTGTTTTCTCCCAGAGAGAGTCCAACACCAGCTACAGAGCTTTGAGAATTCCTGATCGGCCTATTGCTGAGACCTAGAGAGGGAGGTGAAGCAGTCGTTGGACTGTAAGAAAATGAAGGTGTATACTCCCGGGTGAAACAGGCATGTGGGGAATGAGATTCCGTGAGTAGTGGGCATAAGAAGGATCCTAGGGAGAATCCTTCTGGTTGCACTATGCAATTTTCCTGTAACCTTAGCTAGTCTAGGATTCCCTTGCCTGGGGTGGAGCTTAGTCCCAGCTCGGGAGTGACCCACTACTGAGCGTGATGAGCAGCGAGGTCTAAGGCTTGGAGGTTCATGGAAGGTCTACACATAGTTGGTGGAGTTACTCCAGCCTAAAAGACAAGTATCAATTATGTTCTTAATTATGTATTTTATGCATGATTTGTGATGCTTAAATGTTATCATGTATTTCATTGTGTATCTAATTTATTGTCTATTACATTAGAATTTGAATGGTAACAGTAATTTTGTGATTATTATGATTACATGTTTTAATTGATTAAAATGCATGTTATATATCTATGTATATATGTGAATGTTCTGTGTAGTAGTGTTGCCCGACCTTACATGGTATCATAGCTTGGTTTAACAACCTTGGATCTGAAGCTAAACCCTATGTCCAGGAAGAGTCGTAATTCAGAAATCTTTAAATTTGTGCTTAAATAATGGTAAGTAGCTCAAGAATAGAGATCGAAAAATTCAATGGCCAGAATTTTGATCTCTGGAAGCTTAAAATTGAAAACCTCCTACTATATCAAGAACAATGAAAAACCATTTGTCTAGGTACCATTCTGGCAGGTATGTCGAAGGAAGAATGAGAGAATCTTGAGAGAAGGGAAACGAGTAAAATTTAACTTTCTCTTGCAGATTTGGTGCTGTTGAATGTCTAAAGTGTAGATTCAAACAAGAAACTATGGAACTTGGGAAGTTTGTACCAGTTGAAATACCCAGTAAATAACTTGTTCCTTAGAAAGAAGTTGTATCCTTTGAGGATGAGTGAGGAAAATTCCATAACTAAGCATTTAAATGTGTTTAATACCATGATAAGCCAATTATCTTATATGGATATCAAAATCACTCAGGGGGATAAATGTATTAGCCTATTATGTTATTTGCAAACCCCTTGGGATATCTTAGTCATGGTTATAGGGAGTAATTCAACCACATTAGTGTTATAAGATGTGGTTGCATCTCTACTGTAAGAAGAAATGAGAAGGAAGAACATGGAAGGATCAACCAAATATCCATTAATGGTGAGAGGTCGATCGATTGACAAAGATAAAGTAAAATTCTCTAGTAGAAAGTGTAAGTCAAAGAGTAGATCTAAATCTCTTATTCATTCGACGAGAAGATGATGAAAATGTGGTAAAGTTGGGAATTATAAAAAGGACTACAAGTCGAAAGAAATGGAAGTCAATACAGGACTCACTGAGAAGCAGTCGACTGAGAGGAAGACTACTCCAAATAAGGGAGGCAATGTGCACCTGGCGTCAACCAGTACACAATCGGATCAAGATGTTTGGTTGATCGACTCAAGAGAATCCTATCATATGAAACCACATAGAGAATGGTTCTATGAATATGAACGATATCAATGAGGAGATGTGTTCTTGGTGTTGGAAAATTGATTTCCATTGATGTCAACTTTATAGGAAGTCTAGAAGCCTATAGAAGTATTGGGTATAATTGAAGAAGTATCCAAAGTGGTTCCCTTATGGTGTATCTTTAAGCATGGCTGTCACGAGAAGATGATTTGAAGAAGTCTACAAGAAACCCAAAAGTGTGGTCATGAGGCATGAATTTGACTGAAGAAAATGAGGTTGGAGATTACAAGTACATACAAAACCCTCATATATGGATAGTCCTCGTTATTCCATTTCTAATGGTAGGTAGCACGCCACGTATTTCCTCACGGTTGAGGAGTTTTTAAGTCATGAAGTTGGAAGCCCTGAAGAATGGTTAAGAATCCCCTAAATGATTGGAACAAGAAGTTACAAGTCATTAATTAAAGGGTAAAATGGTTATAACAATAAAGTACAATTAGGCCCTAAAGTGAAGAAAATAAGTCACTTGGAAAAGTATAAATACACCTCAAGAAGCCTCTCATCTTTACACACAAGTTCAATGCTTATCTATCTTGAAGTGATCTTTTGGTAAAACTTTTCATATCATATTTGAGGAAGTATATCTGAGGAAGAAAGAAGTGCAAAATTTTCATAGTTGTAGAGAAGGAAGGGTTTCAGGAAACCCTAATTTAGCTGACCCCCATAGGTTAGGCTATTGGTGTCCCGCTAGGCACCCCCGTGGGTTGTTTAGTGATTCTCACATGAGGCCTCATATGATAATTTGCATCTTTCCAGGGAGGCTAAGCCATATTTGAAGAAGAATGATGGGTTCAGTTTGTATCAAAGTATGATGATACAACAAGGTTGTTATAGGGTCTAAGATGGTATGTATCAACTCTTCTTCATGAGTAAAGGTATGTCTTTTATGTTTTTGTTTGAGGATTTTATCATGGATGGTATGGCACATGCTTAAGGAATGTCTTGGAGGCCCTTTTTGGTACATGGTTGCATATGGTTGAGGTTCATGTATTGGTTATATTGATACATGCTTGAGACATATCCTTGGTACATTGTATATGGTTGTTATGGTTCATTGTTAGGTGCACATCATTGTGATGATTGACACATGTGTGGGGCATATACTTTGTATATGATCTTGGTTTTTATGGTGCATGCTTGAGGTATATTGTTGAGACATTGGTATATGGTTTATTGTATGGTATATGCTTGAGGAATATCTTGGATAAATTGGATTATATATTTGGTACATGTTGTATCTCATGATTGAGACATATCATGAGGACATTTGATATGAAGGTTCTGGGAGCAGAAAAACAAATCTTGGGCATGGAAATACACAGAGACAAGAAATATGGTAAGATTGGTTATCACAATAGAAGTATGTGGTGACAATACTCATGAAATTTGATATGAATAATGTGAAACCGGTAAAATCCCTTTGGCTTTCCATTGCAAGTTTTATTCAGGTTTATGTCCTAATTGATGAAGAAGAAAAGGGTTATATGTCTCTAGTATTATATGCTAGTAGGAAGTTTGATAATTGTGATGTTAAATGGTCATCATTTCACATGCAATTGGTGTTGTCAGTAGACACATGGAAAAACCAAGTGAAGAGCATGGAAATGGGTGTTTCAAACACAAAAGCATAAGTATCACCTACAATGGTTGCAGTGATTTAGTTTGTGGTTATGATTCATGAGATTTGGACAAGAGGAGACCTACCTCAGGTTATGTCTTGCAATAATGCAAGCATCTATTAGGTAAGTTTGGACAAGTACAGTATGAGATGTTTTTTGGTTGTCAAAGCGTTGTGCATTTGACTAACAATCCAGCGTATCAAAATGGAAAAGTGCATCGGTTTATAAGAAAAGTTATTGATGGAGGCATAATGGTCCATACTAGAGAGAATCATGCATACATGTTCATGTAACAATACTGTTAGAGAAGTTGCAGAGCTGTGATGGTGTTTGGATTCTCTTGGCTTGCAGAAAATGTGATGAATAAATTTGGGCATGATATATTGGGTAAATTGTTGTCAAGGTGGATATTGTTGAAAACATGCCAACTAATTTCCCATGCGGATGCATGCGCACGACATTAGCTAAAAATAGAATGTGCATGCATGCACACTACAATGAACATTTTGCGTAACTGGTGGAGCATATTGTAATCAAATTGTCTAACTGTTTGATAGATGATATATATACGAACATACCCATAGAGGTGAAGTAAGCAATGAGCGATGTAGTGTAGCATAGTGTGTGGGAAGAGAGGAGAGGATAGTTGTATGCATGTGATTGGCTATTGTGATTATCCCTTGAATAATAAGAATAGTGATTATCATTGCCCCGTGGTTTTTCTTATATTGGGTTTCCACGTAAATCATTGTGTTAGATTGTGTGATTGGTGTTCTCGGTTTATTGCTTGTTTATGCTATGTTTATGTTTCTGCTTCCTAACACTACCACACTATATTTGTAACTGGATCGAACGATGATAGTTTCAGGAGCTTGGATTCTGCTTGGTTTCTTTCCAAAGTCTCGTAGTAGATCACCATCTCTTATTTTCCCTGGAATCCTGTCACACCTATATCAAAGACTCCCATTCTCTTGCTTCAATAAACAACATAAGGCCCAACATTTCTCTTCTACAAGCCCATTTCTTCAACATCAGTGTTTGACTCTCATTCTCTTGCTTCAATAAACAACATAAGGCCCAACATTTCTCTTCTACAAGCCCATTTCTTCAACATCATCATTGTGTTCACCACTGATTTTCTTGATAGCACTCCATGCCTTTCAATTATACAGAATCCCCACCATAAAATCTAATGACATTCAAGGTCACCATACTCAACGACATTCCCTTCAACTTAACCATGTAGTTGGTACTTCCAAGACATGAGAACGCTGACAGTGGAGAATCATCACGTCCATCTTCATGGCTTCAATTTCTTCAACTTCAATCTTGGCATGCTCATGAATGTAACACACTAGAAAGCAGTTGGATTGCCACTCATTTTAGACTTGACAATCCAAGCAGTTGTGATATTTTAAAGTTTTTTTCATCTTTTACCACTTGTAACATTGATTTCAGCCATATCACGATAAAAGAAATATTGTACATTGATATAATAAAATTATGTGAATGTTAGATTTGCAATTGCATTCGTGTGACTTATGCCTTGTCATATGGAAGTGCACACCACTTATGGATAGCGTTTTTGGAGGAGAAAGGAGATAGACTTGACCAATCCATATTAATATCGTACATTGATATAATAAAATTATGGGAATGTTAGATTTGGAATTGCATGTGTGTGACTTATGCCTCGTCATATGGAAGTGCACACCACTTATGGATAGCGTTTTTGGAGGAGAAAGGAGATATACTTAACCAATCCATATTGTCTACTCCCCGAGATCTCCCAAGGTACTAGGCCAGCAAGATTAAAATTTTTTTTATCTACCAAATTAGAATTTTGTTAGTTAAGTTTTCTAAATGAAAATGTTTTTGAATTTATGAAGGTTTTTTCTACCATTCATGAATCATACTAGATAAATCAAATTGTTTTCCATTGCTTATTTAAAATTATTGTTATTCTATTCAGAATCAAATGAAACTTTCAAAATACATATGATTCTTATATTGTACATATGGATCCATATATGTCTTGATAGATTGATAATGGGCATCGCTATCTACTACTATTGTCTTCACAACAAAATTGCTTTAATATACAAAATGCAAAAGTTCATATCATCACTATATAGTTAATAACTAGTTCTATAAGACCAAAGTGTGAATCTGTCAATTGAACAAAAAGTATTTATATGCATGAATGATTTCTCCTTGAAAATGTTCCTCAAAATAAAACCATCCAATAGTACAGTTCAGGGCCTTTTTGGACAGTTGATCAACAACAGAGTTAAATATTCTATGAACATGCATAAATTTGAGCCCTTCGAAACTGTCTTTTAACCTCCAGATTTTATCTTTTCATGGGCAGAGATAAAGTAGATTTAGGTTTTCCTTCCCTTTTATCCAATCTATCGCCACCTTCAAATCTCCAACGACCATCATCCTGTTTATAGATAGGCTAGTTTCAAAGTGTAAAAGACCCCATAGGCCCAATATTTTTGATTTCATAATTATCTCGTTTAACGAATTTCTTAACTTTTTTTCCAATAGAAAATTCATTCAAAATTATATTAATGTATAATTTTTTTTACATCATCAAGGATCCTTTTTACTATGGATCATCTTGTTCAGCTTTATACATAAAACGCCCACAACTAGACAAGATATACTATCCCCAAAATGTCAAAAGGCAAAAAACAACGCAAGAGTTAATACTTCAGAATTACAAAACAAAGTAATATCCACTACAAAAAATAGTATAAGATGGATGCACATCACCCGGTAGATATTCCAAATATGTTTAAATGAGTAAGTGCTCCACCAACCCCATCTACCCAATGGTAATAGGATAATCTGCCTTCTGGTTCCAAGAGAGATTTTTTTGACAATAAATCTGGCTCGTTATTGAAATCCCTGTAAATATGATGAAAGCTAATACCTTGAAATGAGTTGGATAGATCCCTGGTCTTTAGCTTCCAGCCTTCAATGTCAACCGCCTGGAGATTACCCTTTTGATTTATCCAATCGATAATTACCTTGGAATCCCCCAGAATCTGAATTTTTTGGATATACCACAAATTGGCTAGAGTAAGTGTAGTTCAAACGCCCAAAAGCTCCGCCTTTGTATTGGTACCTTCCCCACAATTTATATACCATTTATAAACAGTCGACCCTGGTAATTTGATGATGCCCCCAGCTCTGCAACACTTGCCACCTGAAATAGCGGCACCATTAAAGCAAGCAATAGAATATCCTTCTTGCTAAGTGATTGTGCATACCTTAATGGAAGCTGGTTTAAGGGAGTGTGGAAGCCAAGAGTGTGATCCAAGAATCTTGTAAACCACTACATAAGCTGAAGGAGTCCTCTCCTCGAAAATAACTTTGTTTATCTCAAGCTAGATGTGCCAACAAGTGAGAGTCGCCATACCATTGGACACTGATTTATCCTTTGTCCAGGTGGTAAAACATTCATTTATGGATACTCCATCCCAATTCCTTTTTAACTTAAAGAGTGAAAATAATTTGGCCCAAACTCCCTTTGTGTACAGTGAATGAGCAAGTGATCAATATCTTTAGTATTGTGCTTACAAGGATAGCAGACCCCAGATCCCTCCCAACCTTTTTTTCCACTGCCATCCAAATAAACAGTTTTATCTTTAATTGTATGTTCCACTTCTAAAGATTTGTCTTCCAGACACTTCTGATCGGGTAGTCCATAGTTGAGATAAGAGCACAATAAACATTTTTAACAAAAATGTTCCCCGAAAAGTCCCCTTGTCCAAACAAGAGTATCAATTGAATCCCAAATAGTGATGCCTCCGCCCATAAGCGCCCTTCAAAAACACTCCCACTCTAATGTTATCATTCCACGTAAACCCATATCCTAATTGCTTAACCAAGCCTCTGAGATAAAGCCAACATTTTGGGGAGTAGAAGCTTGTGCCAAGACGGTTATCCTCTTATCTTTTAGTTGATTTATCAACGCATCCGAGAGGATTGTTCTCTTCTTAACATGTTTAACCATTTTCTTACCCAATGCATTTTAACATTTTTCATTATTTTTATGCAAAGGAGGTTAGGAATTAATGCTCATTATACTTTGGGTATATAATAGAGTTTGACCGGGGAAGAGACGCTATTATCTCTCAGCAACAAAATAGATTTTTTAAATGACATACACATCGACGACATAGTCATGTATGCTCTCAAAGGCGGCGTCGGCAGCTGACGTCAATTGGCTGATGGAAGATTAACAGGTTGATCCCACCCACAGAATTAGGTGCGACATAAACATATGGCGAGATGCAACGAGCCATTTCTTGATTTTACATTTTATTTTGTCCGAACTCTACAACATCGAAAAATGTATACCACTCAACTTCCTTCAATATTCTATTTTTTTTTCTTCTAAATCACTACTCTCTATTCTTTATACTAATATTGATTGACTATAATAGGAAAGAATTTGCGGTGGACCGTGCAAGTGGTTGGTTACTTTACTTTATCTTCTTTGTTCAACCCTTTTCTCCATAAATAGAAGCGAGACGTGTGACACGTGTGACAACCACAAGCACTTTTTCAGTTTCCATTTTCCTTTCAAACAGAAGAAGTTGCATCAATACTCTAGCTTGATTTAAACTAGCATAGCCACTAATATAGTAGCTGGATAATGCCGAAAGGTATTGGCTGGTAAAGAATTTATTAAATTTTATTATTGATTAACAAATAAACGGTTGTGCTTCATTTATCTGGTGTTAATATTTTAAATTCTGTAAATTATTTACGTGGCAATCAGTTAGCTATCAAAGTAAATTTTAAATATGATTAGGTAAATGTAAAAAAGTAAACACATAAACAGATGTCTTTATAATAGCTAGGAAGTTAATGATTGAAATCATAGCCATTTATTTTGTGTGACTACTAAGAATATTCCAACCATATTTAATCCTGTCCATAGAAAACTTATTAAGCACTAAACCCCTATTAAATATGCCCATTGTCAATAGGTGTACGCCTTTCAGCGTAATTATGTAAGATGACATCTCTTTTCTTATATATAGATTGTTGGAGTGAGCCTAATGGTTAAGAATATGTGTTTCTTCTTAAAAAGTAATAAGTTTAAATTCAGAAGGGGTAGGATATGTATATCTCAATAGATTTTACCAGTGAAATGATTGGATGGACGAGATCTCATACACCAATTTGATGTCTGACTTGATCGCAACCTTAAAAATGGATTATTATTATTATTATTAAATATTTAGTTAATTAGAATGAAGACGACGTAGATGCCCCTCCAAAATTAGAACTACTCTGATCTGATTGTCTAGTGTATCCCTGTGCTGATGACCCTACCATCCATCACTCACACACTCTGTTACGTTGCCGGTCACTTCTCTTCTATTTTTAGAAAATATCTTCTTGTCGTCTGGTTTGGTACATACACAATTAGATTGCAATGCTCAATTAAATTTTTATTTTTTGGTTTTAATAGCAATACCTACTATATACATTGTAAGTTAAGTTAGTGGAATGAGGTGAAGGCCGTTCTGTTTGTAAGGATCTTTAATAATTTTGGAAGGGGTTCTTGTCAACTTTGACTTGATAATCCAGGGAATTGGATTCCAACAATTTATTTTTTTTTAAGTAAAAAAGGAGGATCCTGTTTGTATTAAATTCGCAGAGCTACAGAGTCTGGTGGAGGTGCCAGCTGTCCCGCCTGAAAAAGGAAACTGAGACAGCTGTGCATTCTATGCCATTTGTGTTCCAACAGACAAAATTTAACAGAGTGTCATCCTGCCCGAGGGAAACCAGGATGCATAATCATTAGATTTAGTTTATGCTCTAACTTCCTACTTGCAGCAATGCTATATGCTAACTGAGCTAAAGCTTTGTACTAAAACAAAAGGAGACTACTAACTATGGACATCACAAGACCTTTTAACCAGTCATCGCTTTCTCTTCCTCTTGCTTTCGCCATCCTGCAGGAATTTGTTGGCAGCCAATTCACATTTTTATACTGTCCTTATAAGCTGCCTACACCAGTGTTTTGCAAACCTTAATTTTTGTCGCAATCCTTGAATAAAACGATGCTATTATTTTGTGCATTCCCACACTTACCTTGGTTCTAGTTTTCACGACTGCAAGCATGAAAACTTTGATTTTGAATTCACATTAAAATTGTCACTAGATTTCTATGATCACTCTTTATGGTCGTTGCACCTCTAATTTACTCTTGATTATACAATTGGCAAGACCCCTTGGTCTGTACTCATTTGGCATTCTTTGATTGATTATATAATTTCGTTTTATAAGTGATTGAATTTGTGATGCATTGGCGATTGGATTTATATGTTCTTTGATTGATTCACTTGGCACCTTGGTTTCATAAAAACACATTTGTGTTGTGGCAAGACCCTTGGTATAAATCATTTCATACAACACATAGTTCATATAAATTAAACCCTTGGTGTGATTTTGATTTATTACTTTGGTTTTGAAACTATAACTATTGCTCGCATGAATGTTTAATCCACTTACCATTGATTTCATTGGTTGATTGAATGGCATAATTGTTAACCTATACAATAGTGGGTTGAATAGCTATTTGTGCCGGCGGTTGTACTGTAGATATGTCTGTTTTGCATGTAATGAACTAGCTCCACCACCTTCGCACGATATGTCA
>JASDQU010710959.1:29999-53275 GCA_032191745.1 Picea mariana
CATCATCCTCACTGTGGGAGAACCAGACTATGGATTTATGATACAGACTGAGATGAAAGTTGATGTCTTGTAACAACTTTCGCTTTCAATATATCAAACTTTTGTTTCAAGTTTTATTCATATCATTTTGCAGTCGATTATAGACTACTTTAGCTATCGTAATCTATCGCAGGTTGATGTGACTTGATTAATGTGTTATCCATATCTGATCTCTCTTATTTAAAAGATACAACAATTACTTTGTTTTAGTTAATGAATCACATATTTCTCTTCTTCGTTAATTGAATCATTTTCTACAAATCCTTGCACATAGATTTATCTAGATGTGATGATTTGTAAATTATAAGATTGTTGTAACTTTTATGTCTTGTTTGTTCTATTATTGATATTCAAAAGAGCATTGTTGCTTACTGTTTACTAGAGGCTTGCAGAGGATTAATGCGGGTTTCCCCCCATTCAACAGCTGAATTGGATTCATTACATAGGACAAATTGGAAAGCATTATCACAGGTCAACTTATTAGTGTTATTTAAGTAGTTTAGATAGATTAGATTTGTAGTTAGTGTTTTAGTTGTTTAGCTTAGATAGTTAGTTTTATTCTATTTCTTTATCATAAAACTATAAAATCAAAAAAACAGTTTCGCTGTCTTAGGACAGTTTGCAATCGATTTTTGCAGGTTTTCTTCTAAATCTGTAATTTATAAATATTGTACATTTGTGATTAAGATTTGATTCAGTTGATAGTTGAATGTTAAATTTCATAGAATTATTATAGTTTAGGTAGTGAATTGTATATATTAGTAGTTTAGATTTGTTTATTAGTTTGTTTTAATTATTTATATTAGTTCATTTAGAGTAGTTTTATTTTGTTTTCTTAGGACTTAGATCGGCTAATGGAACCGCTAAACCCATCAGGGTGGGTCATCCCAAACGGCTTGTGTTATTTAGACAACCCTGGACCGGATCCACTCTTCTAGTTGGCAAGCGTTCATTTTCGTCCGTCAACAAACGACGCTTGAAGGAGGGCCTGAAATTAATTAATGGCACGAGGCGGTCGTAAGACTCCTCCACCACCTAATCACTCACCTATAGTGACAAGAATTCATTTGAACGATAAAATTCCCCCTCAAACAACAACCACATCAACCAACGATCCACAGATCACAGTTGAGCTAGCAACACCAAATCCCATAGGTGGTGACATACAAGAGATTGTCCGCCAATCTCTCATAAGAACACATAGTGCCTTAGCCCGTTTGAGGCAACCAAATCAACCTTTGGACCAACCTTTTGATTTCTCTGATATCAGAGAACAACTCGAATGCACTAACCTCACTGTGAACCCTACAGATCCAACCCTCACTCCTGCTGCAGGAGGATCTGGTATACCTCCCTCATCACCTCCATCATCTCCTTCCTCTTCTAGAGGAGATTCCTATAACGAAGGCAGTTCCCCTTCATAGCCTTCCATACCCACTACACCAATGGCCAACCAGAATAATCCTGCTAGACCTTGGGTCGACCAGGATTTCGTAGTTGTACCTAGAGCATAGCACCCCTTACCTAAACATTCGGAGAAGTGGCTTCCCAAGTTTGACCATGATTCTAAATAGATCGTTGAAGATCACATTAAAAATTTTATGTTAGACATAAGACTCCACAATGTCAAGCATGAAGACGTAGTCTGTAGGTTGTTCCCCTATACTTTCGAGGGCAATGCATCTACATGGTACTTTGCCCAACAACCTCATACGATTGTGTCTTGGGAAAAGTTTGAGTCATGCTTTTTGGAAAAGTTTGGAGATGGTAAGCCTCTGGAAGTCCTAGTCATGGACCTTTCTAACTTAAGAATGAACCCAAAAGAAAAATTTAAAGACTTTAATCAAAGATTCTTAACACTTAAGAACCGAATCCCTACATATTCCATGCCTTCCGAGAATCTTATAATAGGATACTACACTAAAGCTTTGCATCAAAGTATAGCTATTTGGGTTAAACGATCTAAGAAAGCCACGTTGTTAGAAGCCTTCGAGGAGGCCAGCCAGATTGAAAAAGACATACTTAGGCTTAAAGACTCTACTAGCAACGAAACAGAGACTAGTTCTTCTTCCAAAAAGAAGATCGAAATCCTCCCTAGACCTAATTAAAGTAAAACACAACCTGAAAGCTCTTATTTAGAAAACTTAACTAAAGTTGTTCAAAAACTATCAAATCAAGTTATAGACTTAAAAAGGACGACCGAAGAAGCTTCTTCGAGCAAAGGTCCTTACAAACCTCCGTTCAGGAAGCCTTTCCCAACCAACCGACCTAATCCAACCATCGAGGGCCTTAATCTAGAAAGTCTGCATTACACCCTTCAAACAATTCTAGAAGCCCAAGATAACTTGATGCCTCCTAAGATTCCTGAGGAGGTTGTTGAACAAGAGACAGTTCAAGAAGAGGAGTCTTCTCCAAATTTTTTTGGACACTTCTCGGATAGCATCTTCCAATCTAACTTCGAGATAGTCCATCCCTATAATACTAGGAGTAAGGCAACAAGCAAACCTTCTTCCGAAAACACTATGACTTTGCCTCCAAAGAAATCTAAACCAGCTGAGACTAAACAGAGTCATGTGAACCCCAACTTAGATTATGATGTAGTTAAAGATCTTAAAAAGTTAAGGGCTAACATTTATGTTTACGAGTTATTGAAATTTCCATTTCTTCTACAAAAAATGCTACAAAACATCGCAGAGAATGGCAAAAATGGTAACTCAAACAAGGTTGTTCAGAACAAAGTTCCTCAGAAGACTTCCATAAAGAATAATCCTGATCCTCAAGACAAAGGAATCCTTCCTGTAAATAATGTAAATAATGTAGATAAAGTAGCTTTAGAAAATGCGAGTAAAAAGCCACAAACTACCACCCTTAGCACTCACAAGAATGTAACTCCATTTTTATTAACTTTCGAAATCTTTAATAGAAACATGCACAATTGTATGGTAGACTCAGGAGCGTCATCCAATGCCATGCCATGGTCTGTGTGCCAGAAGATTAACGCTGAGGTTGAACCCTCCACCTTAAAAATCATACAACTTGATCGAACCAATGTTAAAGTTATAGGCGAACTAAAGAATGTTCTTATAATATTATCGTCTAACCCCAAGGTTCACCAAGTTATTGATATTATTGTTGTGGATATTCCAGAAGTGTATGGTCTTTTTTAAGCAAGGACTGGTTGGAGCAGCTACACGGCTATTTCGTGACAGACTGGTCTCACCTATGGCTTCCAGAAAATGGCAAGCCTAACAAGATCAAGGTAAATTTTGAACGCTACCTTAAGTTCACGGTAACAAATTTGAATGATCCCAATGAACCATTTACGCCTTTTGCTGATTCACCTGAAGTACAAGGGATGGATACCTTTTTCGGCAATTTCATGGCTGAAACTTCAGCTATCACCAATCCAGAACAACAGTCCAAGATTGTAGCATATGCGCAGCCAACAGTTTCTACACAATGATCTCATGCACCCGATGAAAATAAAATTTGGTCTCTTTATTTCGATGGGTCAAAGTCCAAAGAAGGAGCTGGTGCAGGCTGTGTTATTATCGATCCGGCAGGTAACAAAACATTGATTGCATGTAGGGTAGAATTTGAATGTACTAATAACACTGCAGAATATGAGGCTTTACTGCAAGGTTTCATAAAAGCTTTAGATATGAACATTCAAAACTTGACTGTCTTTGGCGACTCCAAAATCGTGGTAAGACAGGTAAGAGATTCTATCCATTGTCTGTCTCCGCATCTTAGAAGCTACCAAGCCAAGGTATGGAATTTAATGAATAAATTTTCTTCTTTCAATATAAATTCTATTCCTAGATTGAATAATTCTGAAATTGATCTATTAGCTAACGTAGCTTCTAAACTCTTTCCTGCAGAAGGCTTATCCTCGGACGCATTCTCCGTTGAACTGTTGTTCAGACCATCAGGGCCTGACAACATCATGAACTGGAGAGTCTTTGACGACGACCAACAGATTATTAGCTTCCTGCACATGGAAGAAACCTTTCAAGGCGCGGTGATAGACGAATGCACTCACGACGACAATTTGCGCGATTTCACGGTAATACCAGATCCGAGAACTCGTGAATCGTCATCGGACATGGTAAATTCGATCCCTAAATCTGTAGTTAGATTAGAGAAATTTTATGATCTTCAAGATAAATTCAAAAAATCGGTCAACTGTAAAACCAATAGTTCCTCATTATCTTATGAAAAAGTAAACTTAGGAACTAAGGACAATCCGCAGTGCATTAATTTAGGCTTGGGGTGTTCTCAACAAGAAAAAGCTGCATTTATTAAATTTTTCAAATAATTTAAAGATGTCTTTGCATGGACGTATGATCACCTGAAAACTTTTGACCCTAACATCATACAACATGTCATTCCTATAAAACCCCAAACCTTACCCTTTCAACAAAAATTGAGAAAAATGCACCCTGAGCTCAAACCGACCGTTAAAAAAAAATTGAATAAGCTCCTAAATGCTAAGATTATTTTCCCTGTTAGGCACACTCAATGGGTTTCTAACCTTGTCTCTGTTCGGAAGAAAAGTGGGGAAATCCGACTATGCGTCGATTTCTGATACCTTAACAGAGCGTCTGATAAAGACAACTATCCTGTCCCACCCATGGAACAGATCCTTCAACAGGTATCTGGTTCTGAGAGGTTGTCCTTACTGGATGGTTTCTCGGGGTACAACCAAGTCCTGATGTCTCCTTCGGACCAACTTAAAACTACCTTCTGCACCCCATGGGGCACCTACACTTATCGAAAAATGCCCTTTGGATTGATTAATGTCAGTGCCACTTTCCAGAGAGCAATGGACATTGCTTTTTGAGGCCTAATCAATCAGTCCATCGTAGTTTACTTAGATGATGTTACTGTATTATCTAAAAACAAAACCGATCATCTAGCTCATTTACAAGCCGTTCTACAACGATGTCGTAAATATGACATTTCCTTGAATCCTAAAAAATCCATCTTTGCAGTAGAAAAGAGTAAACTCTTAGAATTTATTGTGTCGAGCAAAGGGATGATTATCGACCCTGAAAGGACTCAAGTCATCTCAAAACTTCCACCTCCTACATCCAAAAAATCTATGCAGTCTTTCTTAGGTCAAATTAACTTTGTGAGGAGATTCATCCCCAGTTTCTCCAAAAAGGTCAGACCTTTATAGAATTTAATTAAGAAAGATGCCCAATATCATTGGGGACCCTTAAAAGATCAAGATTTTAATGCAATAAAGAAGGCCATAATAGATGCTCCTTCTCTCATGAGCCCCGACTTTTCGCAAGAATTTACGCTCTACACTTTTGCTTCTGACCGTTCCTATGCCATCGTCCTAACTCAAAAGAACGTCGAGAACAATGAAACACCCATTGCCTTTATGAGCTCTGCTTTCAAGGGCGCGGAACTTAATTACCCAGCAGTAGATCAGTAAGCCTACGCTGTTTTCAAAGTAGTCAAGCACTTCCGGTCTTACCTTTTGAAATCCAGCACAAAAGTTATTGTCCCTTACCCAACCGTCAGGAATCTATTAGTGCAAAAAGAGTTAGGAGAAAAGAGGGCTAACTAGGTTACTTCCTTACAGGAATACGACTTAGAAATTACCCCAGCTCAGATAGTGAGAGGCCAAGGGTTATGCAAGTTAGTTGCTGACTCAGCCGCAGGACAACAAGAAGAAAATGACATGTCAAACCTAGGACAGCACAATCAAAATGCAATCTGCTGTGCACAAAACTCTTTCAGTCCTTGGTATGAAGATATAAGATTCTGTCTTGAACATGGGTCAGCCCCCCGTCACCTGGATCCCACTAAAAGAAGAGCGCTGAGATTAAATTCTGCCTCCTTTCGTTTGGTTAATGGTATCCTGTTTCGTCAAAGTTTTGATGGTGTACTAATGCGCTGTCTTGAGAAAGATGAAGCAGAAAAAGTCTTGCTAGAGTTGCATGCAGGAGAAGTTGGTGGTCATTTTGGTGGTGACACCACTGCCCATAAGGTTTTGGGAGCCGGTTATTACTGGCCCACGCTTTTTAGAGACGCCCATGCCTTGTGTCGTAAGTGTATTATTTGCCAGAAAGCATCAGGACGGTTACAGAAACCAGCCTTTCCTTTGTAGCCCGTGTCAGTAGACTCTCCTTTTCAGCAGTGGGGCCTGGATAACATAGGTCCAATCAACCCACCATCCTCACAGCAGCATAAGTTTATCATAACTGCCACATATTACTTTACCAAGTGGTCTGAAGCTGCCACTTTAAGAACTGTCAATACCAGTCAGGTAATTGCCTTTATAAATTCGAATATTATCACTCGTTTTGGTATCCCTGATTGTTTAGTATTCGATAACACTTCTTACTTTTCCTCTCTTGAGATGAGCGAATTCTCTTTGGAAAAGGGAATTAAATTGAAGTATTATGCTAGCTATTACCCCCAAGGTAACGGATTGGTAGAGTCAACAAATAAGAACTTGATTAAAATCATCAAGAGAACGGTGGTTGAAAATCACAAAAACTGGCATAATGCACTGTTAAACGCGCTTTGGGATGATAGGGTAACACCAAAAACTGTTGTAGGTAACTCGCCCTTCTTTCGTGTTTATGGCAGAGAAGCAATTCTGCCACCACACATTCTTCTTCCTTCACTTCAGCTATCACAAAAAATTCAAGAAGAAGACTGCCCCCCTTTAGAAAATTGAATTAATGCTTTGATGAAGCTGGAAGAGGTAAGAGCCCAAGCTAAACATAAGTTAGATTAGCATCAACTAGTAGTTAAAAGTTGGTTTGATTCTAACTCTGCCTCTGATAGGAATTTCGAAGTAGGTGACCTCGTTTTAAAGTGGGATAAACCGCATGAGGGAAAGGGAGAGCACACAAAATTTCAAAACTTATGGCTTGGACCGTTTATAATTGCTAAGAAGTTGGGTCCCAGCTCTTTCCGATTGCAGAATCTAGAAGGACAGCCTGACACCTATCCGGTGAATGGCCAAGCCCTCAAAAGATACTTTGCTTGATGATAATCCTTGTATACTATGTACATATTTTGCTTTTGTTTGCTTTTCTTTTGTTGTTTTGGTTTGGATTTCTCCTTTTCTTTTATCAGTTTGTGTTTTTGGAAATACACATACCTGCATGCCGAACTATTGGAACAAAATAGAAAATTCCTTTACTGAAATGACCACTAAGAAAATTGTATAAACATCAATTGTATACTTCTGAAATTTACATCTGTGTTGGCAAAAAGTTTGTTGTTTGAAAGAAGTTAATTGATTTCGATCTCTGAGTGAAGCCTGTCATGATCATCTATTATCTTTTTACGTTGTCCCTATTCCTTAAGGGAATGACTCGGAAGATGTCTCCCTGCCTTAGAAAGTTGGTTCTGTAAATGAAACATCTCTCGATATTAATAAAGGATAGTCCTAAAAAATCTGATGAGGTCTGAAAAAAATATGTTAAAATATCATAATTTTCAGCGTCACCCCGCTCAACTATATATCTTTGAAAAACAAAATAAATCATTAAAAGAGTTGTGGGAAGTGCTTGTAAACCCACCGGGATGCTGAACAGGTCTGCTGGCAGCGGGTAAATGCATGCATGGCGCCAAGAAAACTTCGCCGGGGTACTGAACATGCCTACTGGCAGCAAAGCAATGTCGGGTATATGAAAATTTCACAAAGATGAAACCTCTTGACCTTAATTTGTCCTTTATTCTGATCTAGAACTTCTTAGCAGGATACAGATATTAGAGTGGGCTAAATGGCAACCCTGTCGAGGCTATGGACGCCTACTAACAGCAGTGGCTCTATCAACAGTATTGAAGATTTTATCTTTAATATCGTGACTCACTTGTCTCGAGACTGTTATCAGTTTTCATCCTTTAAACACTGCTAGAATATTTGGTTAATGTTGATGTTTACACGATTTTCTGGTTGTTGTTTCTGAGTTAGAATTTTTCTCGTTATCCTAATCTGAATTTGTTATTTCTGGCAGAGATAACTGATTCTACCAGTGTGTCGCCATTGTTGGTAGCCAATTCGCATTTTTATACTGTCCTTATAAGCTGCCTAGACCAGTGTTTTGCAAACCTTAATTTTTTTCGCAATCCTTGAATAAAACGACGCTATTATTTTGTGCATTCGCACACTTACCTTGGTTCTAGTTTTCACAACTATAAGCGTGAAAACTTTGATTTCGAAGTCACATTAAAATCGTCACTAGATTGCTATGATCACTCTTTATGGTCGTTGTGCCTCTAATTTACTCTTGATTATACAATTGGCAAGACCCCTTGGTCTGTACTCATTTGGCATTCTTTGATTGATTATATAATTTCATTTTATAAGTGATTGAATTTGTGATGCATTGGCGATTGAATTTATATGTTCTTTGATCGATTCACTTGGCACCTTGGTTTCATAAAAACACATTTGTGTTGTGGCAAGACCCTTGGTATAAATCGTTTCATACAACACATAGTTCATATAAATTAAACCCTTGGTGTGATTTTGATTTATTTCTTTGGTTTTGAAACTATAACTATTGCTCGTGCAAATGTTTAATCCACTTACCACTCATTTCATTGGTTGATTGAATGGCATAATTGTTAACCTATACAATAGTGGGTTGAATAGTTATTTGCGCCAGCGGTTGTACTGTAGATATGTCTGTTTTTCATGTAATGAACTAGCTCCATCACCTTCGCACGATATGTCATTAATGTCTTCCCCCTATCCCTGTTTCACCTTTGCTAGTTTCGGGTAAGCCTGTGTGCATTCTGCCCCTGCGTAGGCTGTGTTCAAACCCTGGCCTGTTCGCATCGCTCACCGTGTGCTCCTCTCTATGGCACCGGTGGTGCGAATAGAGCCAAACGGTAGTCAAGCTCTGTTACTGTTCGACGGTGCCCGAAAGGATTTAGAGGACAGTGGTTGGATCGCGTTTATACAGAGGTTCGAGGGCTTCAACCTTACGGTTTCACAACAATTCGCCCTCACCTTTGATGGGTGTAGGGCTAAAGTAGGTGACATTCAGCTTGAACTCAATGAAGAATTCATAAGCTCTGCTATAGGATTGGCAGCCACAAGCCAGCGATGGTTTAAAAACTCCAAAGTCGATGAAGTGTCGTGGCCTTTGCTATTCATATCACGAAAGGTTACATCCTGTGACAAAGGTATGCCTATTTCCACACTTAAACATAGGTGGCATGATCTTTTGATAATGGCTAAACAATTTGTGACCTGTGAAGGTCGGTATGGATTGGTTTTTCTTTATCACCTTCGACTATTAATGAATTTCATGGGCTATCCATTGAACATGCCATTTTACTTCTTACGTAGTCTTTACAAAATGGCTAAGAGGTTCAAATGCAAGAAGGCTGATAGCAGCTTGTTTCACCATGGCTTAATTAGACTCATCGTCGTCCACCATTTAAACCTTCATGGCGATAATTGGCAAGCCTTTCTGTCTCGAAACGGCTTTGTTGATTCAGATTCTATCCAAATCGAAAAATATGTGGTCAATGAGACTATGGTTGGGCCACCCGTGCATTTCCGTGTCCTTCTACCCCCTACCAAACCCTCAGCTTGCCCTGACATCGACCTACCCAACATCATAACAGATAAGACTCAGGCTGTTAAGAAGCCCGTGAGTAAGAAAGTTAAGGGTAATCCTACTGTCAACAACAAGGGTAAGAAGAATGCTCGATTGATATCGAAACTTGCCCAGAATAAACCTAAGCCAAACATTGACCAAAAGCCCATAGTTCTGAGCGAGGACTCAGACTCCCATATTGAGTGCTTCCTAGCTGGAGAGTACCCTTATTCCCATGGCTTATGCTCTGAGCAACCCTATGACTATGTATCTAATTTTCTCACATGCCTAAAGAACAATCCTAACTACCCAGGAATCAAGATACATAATGAAACCCTCAGTGATTTAAACAAACCCTCGCCTGCAATTTTGAAGCCCGAACAGACATCATGTATCCAATGCAATGTGTGGCTAGAGCGCTACTATACCGACGTTCCCTTGTTACAGTCAAAGATCAAATCATTGGAAAACCAAGTTGCAGTACTGTCGAGAGAAAGGGACAAGTTTCAAGCTAATGACAACAAGTAGAAAACCACTGGTTCGATCGTCTTTAGGAATGTCGAATCGGCAACAGCCTTCATCAATTCCAAATTATCATGACCGAGTTGTTTTCTGATTATCCAGGTATGAATTTCAATATCAATTTCRTTTTATGAATTGCTAGGATTAATATAATGAATTGGGTTTTGGTTTYCAATTAGCTCTGTTCATTATTYGAAATGACTCTSTCAYAGTTTGATTATCAAARAYRGTTATGTTGTGGATCCTGTAYARTAGATTCATTTTRCTAAAGTCAAATRTGGTTAYGATTTGGTTATGYKATTTGGTCVTGCCCAGTTTAGYAATTGATTGGTTTTTCAYTKGGTTTGATTCRTTTTGAAYAATTCTRTTGGTTTGAATTAACCRAATCAAYGGGGTTTKHTTTYGCTTRGATTTTGTTTGCRTCTGACCTRTACAGRAGATTTTTATGCTAAMATTAGAACACRGTTATGTTTTGATTTAATACGATTTTGTTGTGGTTGGATGTCATCGGCTCTGATTTAGTTCTTATGATTTGATTTTGAAACGATTTCGTAGGATTGAATTGGTATGATCTTTTATGAATGTAATGTATCATTATTAGTGATTGGTTTGATAAATACAATGTAGTCTATTAAATTAGAAAAATGACTATGTTTTGTATTGAATCAACATTCTCATTTGGATTTGGATTACATTCGACCTATGCAAAAGATCTATTCGCCAAAATCGTGGAATTGTGTTGATTCATAACGATTGTGTCAAACTCAAACGTTTTCGATTCGTCTTGATTTGATTGTTGTGTGTCTTGAGTTAGCACGATTGTTTGAATGAGTTTAATTGATATCGAAAATAGATTTGATGTTGCTCTGTTGATTTTGATTTTCAAAAAGGATTTTGTTAAGCTCAGATCGACATATTTCATCTCTGTTGAATTCGTATAATAAAACTCGGCTAATATTCCGTTTTGAAATTGATTCAAGTGATGATTTTATTGACTGTCAATCGATTCTGTCTGTTCCCAATTGGCAATAACAAACGTTTGACAAATCCCAAATATCTTGTTATCAACTGATTAGTTCATTTACGATTTCATTTGTTTCAATTTACATGCAAGTTTTCATTTGGTTTGAAAATAGCATGATCGTTTGTATATGTTAATACAGTTATATCAATTTGAAAAACGATCCTGTTGATTTCGTTTGGATTTGACAATGATTTTGTTGATGTTTGAAGCAGCTATTTGTGTTGATTTCAATTGGTTCATGAAAATAATTTCATTGCTGTCGAGTTATATGAGAGATTCTGTTTACCCGAATTGGTGATAACGAATTAAACACAGTGCATCCATCTCTGTTATCATTTGGTTGAATACGATTTAGTTTGTTCAATTTGCATACAAGTGTCGATTTGAATGATGCATTTAGCAATCAAATATTTTTCAATAGTTTGAATATATTTTTTAATATTCTAATTGATTTTGAAATGATTCTGTGTTCAATTTAGACCAGCTACAGAATCGCAAGATTCTGTAGCTAGTCTTAGAAATTAGATTTTTCTCAATTTTATTCATAAAATATCCTCTAATATTGTCTATTCTTGTCCTTGTTCAGGTACATATGAATTACCATAATCAATTGGGCATGTTCTAGCAGTTTAGGAGATACTTTGGATATGTTTTTATTTTAGGTTGTTAGTTTAGTCAGACTTGGGAGATTATCTCCAGATTTCCTGTAAACTGTTTTGATAATTCCCACAGGGATGTTTTACCCTGTGGGAGTTCTTTAAATATTTGTCATTTTTTGTAATAAAGCCATCATCCTCACTATGGGAGAACCAGACTATGGATTTATGATACAGACTGAGATGAAATTTGATGTCTTGTAACAGCTTTCGCTTTAAATATATCAAACTTTTGTTTCAAGTTTTATTCATATCATTTTGCAGTCGATTATAGACTACTTTAGCTATTGTAATCTATCGCAGGTTGATGTGACTTGAGTAATGTGTTATCCATATCTGATCTCTCTTATTTAAAAGATACAACAATTACCTTGTTTTAGTTAATTAATCACAGATTTCTCTTCTTCGTTAATTGAATCATTTTCTACAAATCCTTGCACATAGATTTATCTAGATGTGATGATTCATAAATTATAAGATTGTTGTAACTTTTATGTCTTGTTTGTTCTATTATTGATATTCAAAAGAGAACTGCTGCTTACTGTTTACTAGAGGCTTGCAGAGGATTAATGCGGGTTTCCCCCCATTCAACAGCTGAACTGGATTCATTACACAGGACAAATTGGAAAGCATTATCACAGGTCAGCTTATTAGTGTTATTTAAGTAGTTTAGATAGATTAGATTTGTAGTTAGAGTTAGTGTTTTAGTTGTTTAGCTTAGATAGTTAGTTTTATTCTATTTTTTTATCATAAAACTATAAAATCAAAAAAACAGTTTCGCTGTCTTAGGACAGTTTGCAATCGATTTTTGCAGGCTTTCTTCTAAATCTGTAATTTATAAATATTGTACATTTGTGATTAAGATTTGATTCAGTTGATAGTTGAATGTTAAATTTCATAGAATTATTATAGTTTAGGTAGTGAATTGTATATATTAGTAGTTTAGATTTGTTTATTAGTTTGTTTTAATTATTTAGATTAGTTCATTTAGAGTAGTTTTATTTTGTTTTCTTAGGACTTAGATTGGCTAACGGAGCCACTAAACCTGTCAGGGTGGGTCATCCCAAATGGCTTGGGTTATTTAGACAACCCCGGAGTGGATCCACTTTTCCAGTTGGCGAGCATTCATTTTCGCCCGTCAACAAATGGCACTAGAAGGAGGGCCTGAAATTAATTAATGGCACGAGGCGGTCGTAAGACTCCTCCACCAGCTAATCGCTCACCTATAGTGACAAGAAGTCATTTGAACGATAACATTCCCCCTCAAACAACAACCACATCAATCAACGATCCACAGATCACAGTTGAGCCAACAACACCAAATCCTACAGGTGGTGACATACAAGATATTGTTCGGCAATATCTCATAAGAACACATAGTGCCTTAGCCCGTTTGAGGCAACCAAATCGACCTTTGGACCAACCTTTAGATTTCTCTGATATCAGAGAAAAACTCGGAGGCACTAACCTCACTGTGAACCCTACAGATCCAACCCTCACTCCTGTTGCAGGAGGATCTGGTATACCTCTCTCACCACCTCCATCATCTCCTTCCTCTTCTGGAGGAGATTCCTCTGACGAAGGCAGTTCCCCTTCGTAGCCTTCCACACCCACTACACCAATGGCCAACCAAAACAATCCTGCTAGACCTTGGCTTGACCAGGATGTCGTAGTTGTACCTGGAGCACAACACCCCTTATCTAAACATCCGTAGAAGTGGCTTCCCAAGTTTGACCCTGATTCTAAACAGATCGTTGAAGATCACATTAAAATTTTTATGTTAGCCATAAAACTCCGCAATGTCGATCATGAAAACGTAGTCTATAGGTTGTTCCCCTATACTTTCGAGGGTAATGCATATACATGGTACTTTGCCCAACAACCTCATACCATTGTGTCTTGGGAAAAGTTTGATTCATGCTTTTTGAAAAAGTTCGGAGATGATAAGCCTCTGGAAGTCCTAGTCATGGACCTTTCTAACTTAAGAATGAACCCAAAAGAAAAAGTTAAATACTTTAATCAAAGATTCTTAACACTTAAGAACCGAATCCCTACATATTCCATGCCTTCCGAGAATCTTATAATAGCATACTACACTAAAGATTTGCATCAAAGTATAGCTATTTGGGTTAAACGATCTAAGAAATCCACGTTGTTAGAAGCCTTCGAGGAGGCCAGTTAGATTGAAAAAGACATACTTAGTCTTAAATACTCTACTAGCAACGAAACAGAGACTAGTTCTTCTTCCAAAAAGAAGATCGAAATCCTCCCTAGACCTACTCAAAGTAAAACACAACCTGAAAGCTCTGATTTAGAAAACTTAACTAAAGTTGTTCAAAAACTGTCAAATCAAGTTATAGACTTAAAAAGGACAACCGAAGAAGCTTCTTCGAGCAAAGGGCCTTACAAACCCCCGTTCAGGAAGCCTTTCCCAACCAACCGACCTAATCCAACCACCGAGGGCCTTAATCTAGAAAGTCTACAATACGCCCTTCAAACAATTCTAGAAGCCCAAGATAGCTTGATGCCTCCTGAGATTCCTGAGGAGGTTGTTGAACAAGAGACAGTTCAAGAAGAGGAGTCTTCTCCAAATATTTTTGGACACTTCTCGGATAACATCTTCCAAGCTAACTTCGAGACAGTCCATCCCTATAATACTAGGAGTAAGGCAACAAACAAACCTTCTTCCGAAAACACTATGACTTTGCCTCCAAAGAAATCTAAACCAGCTGAGACTAAACAGAGTCATGTGAACCCCAACTTAGATTATGATGTATTTGAAGATCTTAAAAAGTTAAGGGCTAACATTTCTGTTTACAAGTTATTGAAATTTCCATTTCTTCTACAAAAAAAGCTACAAAACATCGCAGAGAATGGCAAAAATGGTAATTCAAACAAGGTTGTTCAGAACAAAGTTCCTCAGAAGACTTCCACAAAGAATAATCCTGATCCTCAAGACAAAGGAAGCCTTCCTGTAAATAATGTAAATAATGTAGATAAAGTAGCTTTATAAATTGCAAGTAAAAAGCCACAAACTACCACCCTTAGCACTCGCAAAAATGTACCTCCATTTTTATTAACTTTCGAAATATTTAATAGAAATGTGCACAATTGTATGGTAGACTCAGGAACATCATCCAATGTCATGCCATGGTCTGTGTGCCAGAAGATTAACGCTGAGGTTGAACCCTCCACCTTAAAAATAATACAACTTGATCGAACCAATGTTAAAGTTATAGGCGAACTAAAGAATGTGCTTATAAGATTATCATCTAACCCCAAGGTTCATCAAGTTATTGATATTATTGTTGTGGATATTCCAGAAGTGTGTGGTTTGTTTTTAAGAAGGGACTGGTCAGAGCAGCTACACGGCTATTTCACGACAGACTGGTCTCATCTATGGCTTCCAGAAAATGGCAAGCCTAACAAGATCAAGGTAAATCGTGAACGCTACCTTAAGTTCATGGTCACAGATTTGAATGATCCCAATGAACCATTTACGCCTTCTGTTGATTCACTCGAAGTACAAGGGATGGATACCTTTTTCGGCAATTTCATGGCTGAAACTTCAGCTATCACCAATCCAGAACAAAAGTCCGAGATTGTAGCATATGTGAAGCCAACAGTTTCTACACAATGATCTCATGCACCCGATGAAAATAAAATTTGGTCTCTTTATTTCGACGGGTCAAAGTCCAAAGAAGGAGCTGGTGCAGGTTGTGTTATTATCGATCCGGCAGGTAACAAAACATTGATTTCATGTAGGCTAGAATTTGAATGTACTAATAACATTGCAGAATATGAGACTTTACTGCAAGGTCTCATAAAATATTTAGATATGAACATTCAAAACTTGACTATCTTTGGTGACTCTGAAATCATGGTAAGACAGGTAAGAGATTCTATCCATTGTCTGTCTCCACATCTTAGAAGCTACCAAGCCAAGGTATGGAATTTAATGAATAAATTTTTTTCTTTCAATATAAATTCTATTCCTAGATTGAATAATTCTGAAGTTGATCTATTAGCTAACGTAGCTTCTAAACTCTTTCCTACAGAAGCTTATCCCCGGACGCATTCTCCGTTGAACTGTTGTTCAGACCATCAGGGCCCGAAAACATCATGAACTGGAGAGTCTTTGACGATGACCAACATATTATTAGCTTCCTGCACATGGAAGAAACCTTTCAAGGCGCGGTGATAGACGAATGCACTCATGATGACAATTTGTGCGATTTCACGGTAATACCATATCCGAGAACTCTTGAATCGTCATCAGACATGGTAAATTCGATCCCTAAATCTGTAGTTAGATTAGAGAAATTTTATGATCTTCAAGATAAATTCAAAAAATCGGTCAACTGTAAAACCAATAGTTCCTCATTATCTTATGAAAAAAGTAAACTTAGGAACTAAGGACAATCCGCAGTGCATTAATTTAGGCTTGGGGTGTTCTCAACAAGAAAAAGATGCATTTATTAAATTGTTCAAAGAATTTAAAGATATCTTTGCATGGACGTATGATGACCTGAAAACTTTTGACCCTAACATCATACAACATGTCATTCCTATGAAACCCCAAACCTTACCCTTTCAACAAAAATTGAGAAAAATGCACCCTAAGCTCGAACCAACCGTTAAAAAAAAATTGAATAAGCTCCTAAATGCTAAGAATATTTTCCCTGTTAGGCACACTCAATGGGTTTCTAACCTTGTCCCTGTCCGGAAGAAAAGTGGGGAAATCCAACTATGCGTTGATTTCTGAAACCTTAATAGAGCGTCTGATAAAGACAACTATCCTGTCTCACTCATGGAACAGATCCTTCAACAGGTATCTGGTTCTGAGAGGTTGTCCTTACTGGATGGTTTCTCGGGGTACAACAATGTCCTGATGTCTCCTACAGACCAACTTAAAACTACCTTCCGCACCCCATGGGGCACCTACACTTATCGAAAAATGCCCTTTGGATTGATTAATGTCAGTGCCACTTTCCAGAGAGTAATGGACATTGCTTTCCGAGGCCTAATCAATCAGTTTGTCATAGTTTACTTAGATGATGTTACTGTATTCTCTAAAAACAAAACTGATCATCTAGCTCATTTACGAGCTGTTCTACAACAGTGTCGTAAATACGACATTTCCTTGAATCCTAAAAAATCCATCTTTGCAGTAGAACAGGTTAAAATCTTAAGATTTATTGTGTCAAGCAAAGGGATGATTATCGACCCTGAAAGGACTCAAGTCATCTCCAAACTTCCACTTCCTACATCCAAGATATCTATGCAGTCTTTCTTAGTTCAGATTAACTTCGTGAGGAGATTCGTCCCCAATTTCTCTGGAAAGGTCAGACCTTTATAGAATTTAATTAAGAAAGACACCCAATATCATTGGGGACCCTTAGAAGATCAAGCTTTTAATGCAATAAAGAAGGCCATAATAGATTCTCCTTCTCTTGTGAGCCCCGACTTTTCGCAAGACTTTACGCTCTACACTTTTGCTTCTGACCGTTCCTATGCCGTCGTCCTAACTCAAAAAAATTTTGAGAACAATGAAGTACCCATTGCCTTTATGAGCTCTGCTTTCAAGGGCGCAGAACTTAATTACCCAATGGTAGATTAGTAAGCCTATGCTGTTTTCAAAGCAGTCAAGCACTTCCGGTCTTACCTTTTGAAATCCATCACGAAAGTTATTGTCCCTTACCCAGCCGTCAAGAATCTGTTAGTGCAGAAAGAGTTAGGAGAAAAGAGGGCTAACTGGGTTACTTCCTTACAGGAATACGACTTAGAAATTACCCCAGCTCAGATAGTGAGAGGCCAAGGGTTATGCAAGTTAGTTACTGACTCAGCCGCAGGACAACAAGAATAAAATGACATGTCAAACCTAGGACAACACAATCAAAATGCAATCTGNCAGCCCCCCGTCACCTGGATCCCACTAAAAGAAGAGTGTTGAGATTAAATTCTGCCTCCTTTCATTTGGTTAATGGTATCATGTTTCGTCAAAGTTTTGATGGTGTACTGATGCGCTGTCTTGAGAAAGACAAAGCAGAAAAAGTCTTGCTAGAGTTGCATGCAGGAGAAGCTGGTGGTCATTTTGGTTGTGACACCACTGCCCATAAGGTTTTGAGAGCCGGTTATTACTGGCCCACGCTTTTTAGAGACGCCCATGCCTTGTGTCGTAAGTGTATTATTTGTCAGAAAGCATCAGGACGGTTAAAGAAACCAGCCTTTCCTTTGCAACTCGTATCAATAGACTCTCCTTTTCAGCAGTGGGGCCTAGATAACATAGGTCCAATCAACCCACCATCCTCACAGCGGCATAAGTTTATCATAACTACCACATATTACTTTACCAGGTGGTCTGAAGCTGCCACTTTAAGAACTGTCAATACCAGTCAGGTAATTGCCTTTTTAAATTCGAATATTATCACTCGTTTTGGTATCCATGATTGTTTAGTATTTGATAACGCTTCTTACTTTTCCTCTCTTGAGATGAGAAAATTCTCTTTGGAAAAGGGAATTAAATTGAAGTATTCTACTAGCTATTACCCCCAGGGTAACGAATTGGCAGAGTCAACAAATAAGAACTTGATTAAAATCATCAAGAGAACGGTGGCTGAAAATCACAAAAACTGGCACAATGCACTATTAAATGTGCTTTGGGCTAATAGGGTAACACCAAAAACTGTTGTAGGTAACTCCCCCTTCTTTCTTATTTATGGCAGAGAAGCAATTCTGCCACCACACATTCTTCTTCCTTCACTTCAGCTATTGCAGAAAATTCAAGAAGAAGACTGCCCCCCTTTAGAAAACCAAATTAACGCTTTGATGAAGTTGGAAGAGGTAAGAGACCAAGCTAAACGTAAGTTAGATCAGCATCAACTAGTAGTTAAAAGCTGGTTTGATTCTAACTCTGCCTCTGATAGGAATTTTGAAGTAGGTGACCTCGTTTTAAAGTGGGATAAACCACATGAGGGAAAGGGAAAGCACATGAAATTTCAAAACTTATGGCTTGGACCATTTATAATTGCTGAGAAGTTGGGTCCCAGCTCTTTCCGATTGCAGAATCTAAAAGGACAGCCTAACACCTATCCGGTGAATGGCCAAGCCCTCAAAAGATACTTTGCTTGATGATAATCCTTGTATACTATCTACATATTTTGCTTTTGTTTTCTTTTCTTTTGTTGTTTTGGTTTGGATTTCTCCTTTGCGTTTATCAGTTTGTGTTTTTGGAAATACACATACTTGCATGCCGAACTATTCGGAAAAAACAGAAAATTCCTTCACTGAAATGACCACTAAGAAAATTGTATAAACATCAATTGTATACTTCTGAAATTTACATCTGTGTTGGCAAAAAGTTTGTTGTTTGAAAGAAATTAATTGATTTCGATCTCTGAGTGAAGCCTGTCATGATCATCTATTATATTTTTATGTTGTCCCTATTCCTTAAGGGAATGACTCAGAAGATGTCTCCCTACCTTAGAAAGTTGGTTCTGTAAATGAAACATCTCTCGATCTTAATAAAGGACAGTCCTAAAAAAACTGATGAGGTCTGAAAAAAATATGTTAAAATATCATAATTTTCAGCGTCACCCCGCTCAACTATATATCTTTGAAAAACAAAATAAATCATTAAAAGAGTTGTGGGAAGTGCTTGTAAACCTGCCAGGATGCTGAACAGGTCTACTAGCAGCGGGTAAATGCATGCATGGCGCCAAGAAAACTTTGTCGGGGTACTGAACAAGCCTACTAAAAACGAAGCAATGTCGGGTATATGAAAATTTCGCAAAGATGAAACCTCTTGACCTTAATTTGTCCTTTACTCTGATCTAGAACTTCTTGGCAGGATACAGATATCGGAGTGGGTTAAATGGCAACCCTGTCGAGGCTATGGACGCCTATTGGCAGCATTGAGGATTTTATCTTTAATATCGTGACTCACTTGTCTCGAGACTGTTATCATTTTTCATCTTTTAAACACTGCTGGAATATTTGGTTAATGATGATGTTTACACAATTTTCTGGTTGTTGTTTTTGAGTTAGAATTTTTCTCGTTATCCTAATCTGAATTTGTTATTTCTGGCAGAGATAACTGCTTCTACCAGTGTGTCGCCATTGTTGGTAGCCAATTCGCATTTTTATACTATCCTTATAAGCTGCCTACACCAGTGTTTTGCAAACCTTAATTTTTGTCGCAATCCTTGAATAAAACGACGCTATTATTTTGTGCATTCGCACACTTACCTTGGTTCTAGTTTTCAGGACTGCAAGCGTGAAAACTTTGATTTCGAAGTCAAATTAAAATCGTCACTAGATTGCTATGATCACTCTTTATGGTCGTTGTGCCTCTAATTTTACTCTTGATTATACAATTGGCAAGACCCCTTGGTCTGTACTCATTTGGCATTCTTTGATTGATTATATAATTTCGTTTTATAAGTGATTGAATTTGTGATGCATTGGCGATTGGATTTATATGTTCTTTGATCGATTCACTTGGCACCTTGGTTTCATAAAAACACATTTGTGTTGTGGCAAGACCCTTGGTATAAATCGTTTCATACAACACATAGTTCATATAAATTAAACCCTTGGTGTGATTTTGATTTATTTCTTTGGTTTTGAAACTATAACTATTGCTCACGCGAATGTTTAATCCACTTACCATTGATTTAATTGGTTGATTGAATGGCATAATTGTTAACCTATACAATAGTGGGTTGAATAGTTATTTGCACCGGTGGTTGTACTATAGATATGTCTATTTTTCATGTAATGAACTAGCTCCACCACCTTCGCACGATATGTCATTAATGTCTTCCCGCTATCCCTGTTTCACCTTTGCTAGTTCCGGGTAAGCCTGTGAGCGTTCTACCCCTGTGTAGGCTGTGTTCAAACCCTGGCCCGTTCGCATTGCTCACCGTGTGCTCCTCTCTATGGCACCGATGGTGCAAATAGAGCCAAATGGTAGTCAAGCTCTGTTACTGTTCGACAATGCCCGTAATGATTTAGAGGACAGTGGTTGGCTCGCGTTTATACAGAGGTTCGAGGGCTTCAACCTTATGGTTGCACAAAAATTTGCCCTCACCTTTGATGGGTGTAGGGATAAAGTAGGTGACATTCAACTTGAACTCAATGAAGAATTCATAAGCTCTGCTACAGGATTGGCAGCCACAGGCCAGCGATGGTTTAAAAACTCCAAAGTCGATGAAGTGTCTTGGCCTTTGCTATTCATATCATGAAAATTTACATCCTGTGACAAAGGTATGCCTATTTCCACAATTAAACACAGGTGGCATGATCTTTTGATAATGGTTAAACAATTTGTGACCTGTGAAGGTCGGTATGGATTGGTTTTTCTTTATCACCTTCGACTGTTAATGAATTTCATGGGCTATCCATTGAACATGCCATTTTACTTCTTGCGTAGTCTTTACAAAATGGCTAAGAGGTTCAAACGTGAGAAGGATGATAGCAGCTTGTTTCACCATGGCTTAATTAGACTCATCGTCGTTCACCATTTAAACCTTCATGGCGATAATTGGCAAGCCTTTCTGTCTCAAAATGGCTTTGTTGATTCAGATTCTGTCCAAATCGACAAATCTCTGGTCAGTGAGACTATGGTTGGGCCACCCGTGCCTTTCCATGTCCTTCTACCCCCTGCCAAACCCTCGGCTTGCCCTGACATCGACCTACCCGATATCATAACAGA
Organism: Picea mariana; assembly: GCA_032191745.1. Classification (NCBI taxonomy): domain Eukaryota; kingdom Viridiplantae; phylum Streptophyta; class Pinopsida; order Pinales; family Pinaceae; genus Picea; species Picea mariana. The sequence goes on from JASDQU010710959.1 coordinate 51,543, forward strand.
TAAGACTCAGGCTGTTAAGAAGCCCGTGAGTAAGAAAATTAAGGGTAATCCTACTGTCGACAACAAGGGTAAGAACAATGCTCGATTGATATCGAGACTTGCCTGGAATAAACCTAAGCCAAACGTTGACCAAAAGCCCATAGTTCTGAGTGAGGACTCGGACTCCGATATCGAGCACTTCCTAGCTGGAGAGTACCCTTATTCCCATGGTTTATGCTCTGAGCAACCCTATGACTATGTATCTAATTTGCCCCCATGCCTACAGAACAATCCTAACTACCCAGGAATCAAGCTACATAATGAAACCCTTGGTGATTTAAACAAACCCTCGCCTGCAATTTCGAAGCCCGAACATACATCATGTATCCAATGCAATGTGTGGCTAGAGCGCTACTATACCAACGTTCCCTTGTTACAGTCAAAGATCAAATCATTGGAAAACCAAGTTGCAGTACTGTCGAGAGAAAGGGACAAGTTTCAAGCTAATGACAAGAAGCAGAAAACCACTGGTTCGATCGTCTTTAGGAATGTCAAATCGGCAATAGCCTTCGTCAATTCCAAATTATCATGACCGAGTTGTTTTCTGATTATCCAGGTATGAATTTCAATATCAATTTCGTTTTATGAATTGCTAGGATTAAAATAATGAATTGGGTTTTGGTTTCCAATTAGCTCTGTTCATTATTCGAAATGACTCTGTCACAGTTTGATTATAAAAAACGGTTATGTTGTGGATCTTGTATAGTAGATTCATTTTACTAAAGTCAAATGTGGTTATGATTTGGTTATGCGATTTGGTCGTGCCCAGTTTAGCAATTGATTGGTTTTCACTGGGTTTGATTCGTTTTGACAATTCTATTGGTTTGAATTAACTGAATCAATGGGGTTTTCTTTCGCTTGGATTTTGTTTGCATCTGACCTGTACAGGAGATTTTTATGCTAAAATTAGAACACGGTTATGTTTTGATTTAATACGATTTTGTTGTGGTTGGATGTCATCGGCTCTGATTTAGTTCTTATGATATGATTTTGAAACGATTTCGTAGGATTGAATTGGTATGATCTTTTATGAATGTAAAGTATCATTATTAGTGATTGGTTTGATAAATACAATGTAGTCTATTAAATTAGAAAAACGACTCTGTTTTGTATTGAATCAACATTCTCGTTTGGATTTGGATTACATTGGACCTGTGCAAAAGATCTATTCGCCAAAATCGTGGAACTGTGTTGATTCATAACGATTGTGTCAAACCCAAACTGTTTCGATTCGTCTTGATTTGATTGCTGCATGTCTTGAGTTAGCATGATTGTTTGAATGAGTTTAATTGATATCGAAAATAGATTTGGTGTTGCTCTATTGATTTTGATTTTCGAAAACGATTATGTTAATCTCAGATCGACATATTTTGTCTCTGTTGAATTCGTATAATAAAACTCAGCTAATATTCCGTTTTGAAATTGATTCAAGTGATGATTTCGTTGACTGTCAATCGATTCTGTCTGTTCCCAATTGGCAATAACAAACGTTTGACAAATCCCACATATCTTGTTATCGACTAATCAGTTCATTTACGATTTCATTTGTTTCAATTTACATACAAGTTTTCATTTGGTTTGCAAATAGCATGATCGTTTGTATATGTTAATACAGTTATATCAATTTGAAAAACGATCCTGTTGATTTCGTTTGGATTCGACAGTGATTTTATTGATGGTTGAAGCAACTATTT
>JASDQU010710960.1:16599-35246 GCA_032191745.1 Picea mariana
ATTTTTTTTCTTTGTTTCCCCATGCAGACAAAACCCACTTATCCACATATATGCTTCTTTATCAAAACACTTTATGTATGATGCACTTATGATTACATTTGATTTAGATATATATCATGTAAAGTTCAAAAAGTTACAAACAAAGGCTCTTGTTTATTTATTACTCTCACCACCATTCACACACATCCACTTAGCTAGTCGGACATCATAGGGGACCCATAGAACCCCCATCGTTCCAGATGCCTGCTAAACCTCCCTCCTATTCTAGGGGGAGTTCCTAGTCTTGCCAACTCATCGGTTCGACCTTCTCACACTCCAGTGAGTGCCAATGTCTTAGGATCAGCTTTGCTTGGTTCCACCTTACTTGGGGCCAATTCCCAAGGTCCACCGTACACTCGATCTCCTTTACATGGAAGTAGGGGACCAACTTCCTCTCACGGGGGAAGTACAACCCCACCTAGTCCCCCCCAAGGGTTAGGTTCACAAACCACTCACACCATGGCTGGAACTAACCCTCCACCACCACTTCAGATGCCATACCTGGCCTCTTTCAACATACCATATCTAAGAAAACTCACAAATGATCCTATATTGCATGACCCCACATGGCCCGCAATGCCTACCAAACTACCTTTAGATATCCCCAAGTTTGAAGGAAAGGCAGGAGATGACCCCGCCAACCATGTCATGACTTTCCACTTATGGTGCTCTTCCAACAACATTATGGATGATTCCATCAGACTACGATTATTTCAATGCACACTCATTGGCCCATCAACCAAATGGTATGTAGCCAAAAATTCAGGGTCCCATGTGACTTTCGAGTCCTTGGCCAAAGCATTTTTGAACTTCTTCCAATTACCAATCCACCATGACAAGGGTCTTGAAATACTCTCTAATTTTAAACAAACCTCGGCCACACATATCGCTGATCACATTCACGAGTGACGTCGACGACATAGTTTGTGCAAAGAAGAAACCACCAAACAACAATGTCTTGATTTGTTTCTTAGATCACTTGTCTCTCTCCTTGGTAAAGATGTGGCTTCCACCTTCCCTCAATCAGAAGAAGAATCCATCAGTAAGGCTCAACAATACAACCTCATTTATTCATAATCAGGGTACTTGTACACAGTACTCTCTGATCTTCCAAAACCCGTGCCATTTGGCCAAGATAAACCCGAGATGTCTCACTCAGCAGATGGATTGATTGGTAACACCACGCATCACAATCCACAACCCCAACAATCACCAATGTATGGCACACCTCAATATTCGTTGACATATGGAGGAACCCCTTACTATCCCCCACCCCCTTATCAATAACCATACCCTGTTGCCCTCCCTCCACCCCTTAGTGGGCCATCGTCGACACCCACAATACACCCACCTATCCAAATAAGTTCCGGTACTCCCTCTACCTAAAATTATACTCTAAGTACTAGAGAAATCACCACGCCTTCCTATGTACCTTATAGATCATTACCATAATAGAATTCATACTTTCCATTTTTTGGCCCTCCATAGCCCATGTCTCCACCACAAGGACACCCTCACGCTGGGGTGAATTTTTTTCAACCCTCTCCCATTCAGCAATATCAAAATTTTGAACAGATGAATATGGAAAATCCAACCCATCACTCAAATAATGACAAAAAGAAAGGAAAAAACTGGAACAATAGCAACCCAGGTCAAGGTGGGAATCACCCCCAACAAAAAAAACCTACTAGGGGCAACCAAAACCAAGGGAATCAGAACCCCTAGGGGGTAAATAACAATAGAAGTCAAGGGAAAAATAACAATAATCTTCAAACCAACTTCCCTTGTGCCCGTTGTGGTGAGTTCGGTCATTATACTCATCATTTCCCCCAAATCGTTGATTTTAAATAGATGAAAGACTCAGGAAATGGACCACATCCTCCAGCACCGCCTGCCCCTCAGCAGGTCCCACAACAATACGTACAACAACCTCCCCCAGTCATTCTACAGAACCACATTCCACACTAGGGTGTGATGAACACTCAATAGGACATGCAGCCTACCCCACCACAATTGGGACAATATCTCAACCGGAACAATCCCACAGATCATACTATCCTCCTCACTAGTGAGGAAGAAGTCCTTCTACAGACACGTAGTCGTCAATACCATGCACCTGATGAGTCTCCTCCCACTCCCCCAAAAATAATCCCAGCACCAACAAGACCCCCTTTGATGATCCCTCGCCCTAACATGGAAACACCTCTTCACATCCCTCGCATCCCATTGCACAGGAATGTCCACAACCTGCAGGTGAGGGAAGCTCATAATTACAGTTTGGTCAATGAATTAGCACAATCCCCGGCTGCAATGTCAGTCTTAGAAGTCCTTCGAACTTTTCCCACTCAGCGAAAATCATTACTTTCCACCTTGGAGGTAGTCGACCCCGCGGATACTCAACTCATCACATTTGATATCAACAGTGGAGAACCTTGACTCCTCACTCTCATCGCTTTTCAAATCCTCGTTAAAATTTGAAAAATTATAGTTCATCGGGGCATCATCGATGAAGGCGCATCCACATGCATCATGTCCAAGTTTGTATGGAAGAAACTTGGTTCCCTCGAACTCATACCATCTACCATTACCTTAAGAGCTTATGACCGACAACCATCTTCTCCTGAAGGGCTCTTCCAAAATGTCCCTGTAGAACTCAAGGGCAAGACCATTCTCATTGACATTGAAGTTATCGATGCCCCACTCAATTACAATATCTTGTTCAGTCATAGCTACATGTATGCTATGAAGGTAGTTGCCTCTTCCGTCTTTCGAACCATGATGTTCCCCTATAACGGGAAGATCATTACAATTGACCAAGTTTCACATTATGAGCCTAACCCTTCTGCCAACATCGATAGCATTCTCCCCCTCATCCACACTAATCCTAAAGCATACCTACTCATCGAAATGGGGCCTGGAATTTTCAAAGACCCATCATTGTTAGGAACTTACCATGGTGCACCACCGCTCCTTCATCCTTCCAATCAGGTATGTGTCGTATCATCCAAAGGAACTGACATTGAGGATACCCTTCCTCCCAGAGAGGATTCTCTCATATCTGACGTCCCACTAGTCGCAGAGACCCTCCCTCATGAGCCTCCTGCGAACTCATCAACTCCACTAGTTCATGATTTCACCTCACCCCAAGGCCATATCCTAGTTTGGGAGATAGTTCCCCAAGCCATTACTCAAATCCCCTTCTTTTACCCTCCACCAGGCATACAAGATTTCCAAGTAGCTGCAATGATTACCCTCCCTAATATAGTGTTGGCAATCCCAGTTTGGTATTTACATCCACCAGAGATGGTTCCTCAACCATCCCTTCCCCCCCAAATAGAATGAATCCTAATGTAGATTCCCATACTCACTCCCACCATACCCTCTACACCCCCACTCACTAACCTCCCTGCCACAACTGGGGGCAAGCGAAAGAAGAAGGATCCCACAGCTCCACTTCCCCTACACATCCAACCCCCTTGCACGCTATGTGAGAAAGATGGACACCCAACCAGCAAATGCCCATCTCTACCTGAGTTACGTAACCTAATTCAACTCAATCAAACACCATCATCATTCATCACTTTAGTAAGTACTGCCGCTACCTCCCCTAACATAAGTAGAAAAGGGCTACGAACCAAATTTGCTTGTGCCATATGTTCATAATATGGCCATTATACACACAATTTCCCAGTGCTACCCCAATTCTGAAAAACATTAGTAGTCGTACACCAAAGATTCCATCACAAACCCAATCTAGCTACATCATCCCCACCAAACATCACTGATATCCATTATGTCACGACTTCAGTCAACGAACGTATGAGATGCCCTTGCTCTCTATGTGAATCCTTAGATCATTTTACATATCAATGTCCTATGATCATTGAATACAGGCAACACCAAGTGACCCTGATTCAAACCCCTTCACCTGCTATAGAATTGATGATTAACCTTACCCCATCACTAGAGATTCTTCACATTATTTCTCCTAAACCAGAAGCACTCCCTATTCCTCCATGGTTCTTGGATGACTTATACGAGGATTTACCCCCAAATCCCCCCAATTCTTCTGTTCATTTCCCCACAGAAATTTTACGCCCAACTACCACTAATAATCCTTAATATCTCGATATTTGGTTTATGTTGAGCAAACCATCGCAATCTCATTGTGTCATTCCCCCTGCTTCTTCATCACCAGAGGACAACCACATGGTGACAGTCACTGATATCACTCTTTTCGATCCCTTATATTCTTGACAATTCTACTGTGACGAGGACATACTCGAGGAATTAACCACCCCCGACTACCCATGAGATGCGCTACACCACAGATCACTCTTCTTTCCATAGGAATCCTTCAGGCCTCCTAACCAACACCCCATATATGCAGTCGAAACCAAGGATTTTATCCCATCAGGGCATATCAATTGGTTCAACAACCCCATCCCTGCCCCTGATTCTTTTGAAGAAGGAAATATGGCGAACATCTCCCCCACCATCAAATTCAATATTTCCATAAAAAATGGAGTCGTCGAGGAAATCACCATTGGTGTCGCATGCACTCCTCAAGAAATCACCGCCTATAAAGCCCTCTTTCAAGAATACCAGGATATTTTTGCATGGTCATACACAGAGATGCCTGACCTTGATCCCTCTATTATCGAACATCGCATAGACACCTGGCCTGATATCACACCGGTTCACCAAAAACAATGACCACTACACCTGTCCAAAGCCATGGCTATCAAAGCTGAGATTGAAAAATTACACGTGGCTGGGTTCATCTACCCCATTACCTATACCTCATGGGTTTCCAACCCTGTACCCGTTAACAAAAAATAGGGCACTATCCGTGTATGCACGGACTTTCACGATCTCAATCATGCCTATCCCAAAGACAACTTTCCAATGCCTTTCATCGATCAAATTATCGATGACTACGCAGACCATGAGGCTCTATCCTTCATGGATAGTTTCTCTGGCTATAACCAAATCCAAATCCACCCAGCCGATCAATACAAAACCGCATTCACCACCCCTTGGGGTACTTTTGCATATCGTGTCATGCCTTTTGGCATAAAAAATGCTGGAGCAACTTTCCAACGGGATATGACATACATTTTTCATGATCTCTCTCATATCATCCTCGCATACTTGGACGACCTCACAACTCGATCCAAAAAATGCACCCAACATCTTAATGATTTACAGACCATCTTCCAACGATGTCATCAGTACAACATCCGCTTGAACCCCCTCAAGTGTGTGTTATGTGTCACTGTCGGGTGCCTCCTCGGATTCATCGATTCCCAAAGCGGTATTACCATGGATCCCCTCAAAGTCCAAGCCATCACAGAAATTTCACCCCCCCAAAATTTACGCCAACTCCAAAGCCTACAAGGAAAAGCTAACTTTTTAAGGCGATTTGTCTCAGACTATGCCACTCGAGCACACAGTTTCCTTCACTTACTATGCCATGACATCCCATTTCACTAGGATGAACATGCCCAAAAAGCATTCGACAATCTTAAAATGGCACTCTCTAATGCCCCTTTAATTAGTTCACCCAACTATAATTGTTACTATATCCTCTACATATCAGCATCAGCTGTCTGAGTAGCAGGAGTTTTCATTCAAATCAGCGATGATGATCATGAGCATGTCATTTACTACATTAGTAAAAACCTCTCAGGGCCACCATTGAAGTATAATCATGAAGAGAAACTATCCCTTGCAGTCATCATCGCAATCCAGAAATTGTGCCATCACATTCTACTTCGCACAACCAAAGTCATAGTGAATTCCAGCCCCATGCAATACTTGCTCAGTCGTCATCAAATTAATGGAAAATTTGACCAATGGATCATTATCCTTCAGGAGTACAATCTCTAATTTTCAACACCTAAGAGAAAGAAATCTCTCGTCCTCACCGAACTCATCACAACCTTCCCCTTTGATACTACCAGTGCCCCCGTCAATACCAACTTCCCCGATGAACACCTCTTTTACATCACTTTGGATGACCCTTGGTATGGTGACCTCTTTGTTTACCTCCGAACCCAAAATTTCGGTAACCACCTCTCACGAGATGATCGTTATTGTATTCTCCACCAGGCCCCCCGTTATCTCCTCATCGGAGATATCTTATATCAACAAGGGGTCGACACCATACTCCATCGATGCTTGACTATTGATGAGATCGATAGAGCCTTGAACGACTGCCATAGAGGCGCGTGTGGGGGCCATCTCTCGGGGATGTCCACTGCTCAGAAAATCATCTGCATAGGTTACTTTTGGCCTACATTGTTTCATGATAGCATTCACGTCGTGAAGCAATGCGATAAATGTTAGATTTACGCCAACAAAGCACAAGCACCACCTTCTCTTCTCCACCCAGTCATTACTGCAGGCCCCTTTTGTAAATTGGGCATCGACTTCATGACTTGTAACCCCCCATCCAGCAATGGACACACATACATCATTGTCTCAGTTGATTACTTCACAAAGTGGGATGAAGCCGTGCCTACCTTCAACAACACCACTGACACCACAGTGCGTTTTTTCTTTAATCACGTCATATCTTGCTTTGGAGTACCACTCCAACTAGTCTTTGATCACGAAAAACATTTCAAGAATAAGATTTTCGTCAAACTCTCATCCCGGTTAGGATTCTCCCATGAGTTTTCCTCACCATATTACCCTAGGTCCAATGGACAAGTCGAAGTAGTTAACAAGGTCCTCGAGACCATGTTACAGTGCACGATTAACAAACATAATACCAATTGGCATCATGTGTTATTTTCCACGCTATTGGCTTACTATATGGCCGTGAAAATGGCCATTGGTTTGACACCATTTCATCTAGTCCACGGGGTTGAGGCCACTCTTCCTATCAAGTGAGAAATTCCCACCTTACGCACCACAATTGAGCTATTACCCAACACTACTCCAATGGAGCAGCGTTTGCTGAACTTAGAGTCCCTAGATGAAGATCGTCGATCTTCATTACAGAACAATGAGGCAGGCAAAAAATGGTCAAAGGCCACCTTTGATCGCCATGTCAACCTTCTCTCATTTCACGAAAGTGACCTCATCCTTGCTTATGATATCACTCACGATACCCTCGTTCATGGAAAATTCGAGTCACTATGGCATGGCCCCTACATTATCCAACATTGCCTCACCAAAGGCACATACATCATGGCATCCCCCGAGGGCCTCTCTCTCAAAGAACCCGTCAACGGGTTATACTTAAAGAAATTTTATGCCTAAGTGTAGCCATTCTACATTAGTTTATTTCTTTTATAGTGTTTTTAATTTTTTTTCCATAGCTCACGTCTAAGCTATCATTTGTGTTATTGACAAATGCTTCCTCCACCGGCCCACCACATAGGTTACACCGACAGCGCCAGCCGTTGGACACAAAATATCGCTTCGACAGTTTGGGCCCTCTATTCCCCCTCACATGAACTTCTCCACTCTAGCGACATATGTTTGGGTTCAACAACCAAAAACCAAGCTGAGTACACTGTCATCATTGGCCTCCTCGCTGATGCCAGCCATCATCGTATTCGTCACCTTAGCATCTTACTTGACTCCCAACTAGTCATCCTCCAACTTAACAATGTGTACCATGTCCGCGATCCTTGCCTTTTTCGCAAATACCTGCAAGTTAGACTTTTATCTCAACATTTTGATTTCATTACATTTACACATACTCCAAGACAATTTAATCAAATTATAGATAACCTAGCTAACATTGTACTCGATTGGCATATATCACATCAAGACACCTTTACACACACATAAACCATCAAAAGTTTGTCACAGCATATAGATTAGACATCATACATAACATTAAAAAATTCTCACACACATGTGAACATTACAAAGACCCCAAAATATAGATCCATATATATATATAAATGTCGGTCAAAAGTGCCATCAAAATGTTTACATACACATAGAATACATCATGTACAAGATCTGCAGGCCAGTGAAACACCTCGGTACAAAACTGGTGTCACCGCACCAAAATGGTCTCAATAGCCTATATCTAATATACAAAAATACACAGAGAGACACTCATGGTGCCTCTAGAGCACCACCTCCTTTCCTTCCCTCAAGCATTGGTGCCCCACCCACTATCGTCCCCTCCAGACCTGGAGGTAACCGCCCAGTCATCACAACACCTGCTACTATTTCTCGCCGAACCACGGTCTGCCACATCAGTGGAAATCCCACACACTTCTCTAGGATGCCCTCATCCTGGATGCGCGACCATATGCCCTCGGGCACTCCCTGTAGCACCACCTCCAAGCGGCGACAAACATCCTCAAAATCTCCCCCGGCCTCGGCCGAAGAAGCATGCAATGGCCCTGCACCAAGGTCGTCAAAATGGTGTCTCCTAGCCACTCTCTCCTTGCCAACTGGTCTCGCCTCAACATCCTCATGCTGTCGTCTCTCCCCCGCCCGTGGCTCTCCCTGCGGAGGCCTCACCAACCCCTAACGAGCGGGTGCTCTAACCCACTCAACCTCATGCCCACGAGGTCCCACATCTGCACATACAAACAAAAAAAGGATAACATCATCATCCATCTATGCATAATACACATGCTATACTATCTAAATATCAAAACATAAAACATCACATCATACCTTGGTGGTTGAACACCTCTCTTAGAGGTAACACCATATCTGGATCACCCTGGAAGTCCACCCCACAATACGGATACTGTAGTAGGATTTGCGGCATCTGCCACCACACCTATGCAGCCTCGGCTGTGAAAAAATGGCCACCCTCACCACCATCATGGTGAATCAAAATCCTCAACCACTGCATCAGTCACAGCTCTCGTGCACCAGGTGTGCCCAATAACACTCTAGTATGCAACATCAACACCCTCTCCAAAAACTAGGCAACCAAAATGGACTCAAAAGAAAAGTCCCCTGAGTCTGCAACCCGACACCTGTCGAGCTGCCCTACCACCTTGGCATGCAACATCAAGCCCCAAGAAAAATGATCTCCTACCAATTCCCTCCCCATAATCCTCAGCTGACTACCACTGATCCATTGAGTCACAAGGGACCCATAAACCCTAACAACCATCGTTGCTACATAGCGATGAACCAAAGAATCTATAGCCCCAATACTCACCATGGAGCCTGACATAAAGTCATCTCTCGAACAATGCCTCTGGCCCAAGGTATCCAACTGCCCGTCCCCAGTTAATATGAGCTCCGTCGATAAAGGCATTTCCCAAAAAGGGAGCCCAGTCAGAAAATACACATCCTCCACCGTAGTGAAGGATAGTTTCTCACCCCGCACCATAAAATAATGCAGATCTAGACTCCACATATGGATCAAGAATTGTAGGATTTACTCCTGGGCCCGTATCAAGGGGCACTCAAAGAACTTCAGCAGCCCACAAGCTGCCAAAGTGGCACGAACCAGTGGCTCCTCAATAGCCACGAACTCCCTAAGAAATGACCAGTCCCTCTCTTGCCAGTGAACTGACATCGTCCCAATGATCACCTGCAACCACATAATCCAGTCCTCGATCAACCATCTCGAACATAAACACATTAAAATCTCCAAAAAAGATGAGTTTTGCACCCGTCAGCCTTTCCCCCAAGGCACAGTTGTTTAAACCCACTGGCACGCACATATGTGCGCCTGTTCACCCCACAGGAACGCACACATGCATGCCTATTCATTCCATAGGTGTGCATGAATGCGCACCTGTCCACCATACAAAGGCACCTTCATGCACCCATGTCACATACACAGGCGTGCATCACAGCGCGCCTGTCCACCACACAGTTGTGCACCCATGCGCGGTTGTTTAGCTAACAGGCACACATACCATGCATGCTTATTTCCCCCCTTAGGGTGCACCCGTGTGCGGATATTTGGATAACAGGCGTGCACCCATGCGCGCATATTTCTAGATCACCTGCGCACTGGGGGGCCCACACCCACAAAACTCCCTATACATCCATCCGTACAGGCCCTGCCCACAAATAGAAAACCCAATTCTATGCAGGATGATAAGACCACTAACCTAAATCTCACTGGTCCTGAATCGGCTGCCTCATTCTCCCAGAATCTCCAATTCTCCTCTGAATATCTCTCGTCCAATCACTTTGAAAGCAGGTACAAATGAGGTGGCAATGTGGGCCCTACAACTATATATAATCCTTTTTTCCAAACTTCCAGACCCCATTCCGGGAGCTCCGGTTGTCCATTTTTTGATACTTTCAACCACAGGATTAGTACCCCATCCTCTACATCAAGACAATCCCCAGGCCATTTTTCATCCTTAGCCCCTGGGGAGACATTTTTCCATACCCCGTCCAGGTACGTATGCTCATGTTCAAAATGTTCAAATAAATGCTTGTATGATTTGATTCTCTTCAGATATTGTTCACAACGGGTATTTGGTTTTCATGTGTGCAATTACTTGGTCATCATACACCAGCACCACCCCTTCAAGTATATAATCAACACTGGCATGTAATCATTCCCTCTTAATCTCAATTGCATCTCCAGTCACACCCTCTGAAGTTTTTCTTTAGGGTCCCGATATCCGGCTCTGCAGTACCACCACCTTCATTGCATTTTGGGTACTGTCACTCGGTAGCACTCTCCCCCACATGAGTTGTCCCATTCATAGACCCATTGGCACTTTGACACTCATGTTGTTTTCAACCCTTTAGGGATGGGAGTCCCGATAGTCTTACATCATGTCGTGAATCAGCCACATACTCCTTCTCCTCATTTTTCCAGCCCTCCCAACGGACTCCCAGGGCACTTCCTCATGGATTATTTTGACTGCACTCCCGCAACATCATTTACCCATCATCAGTCTACCCATCCTTAGATTTCCCTCCATACATTGCCCTACTACAGAAACCAATCTATGGGGCCCCCACCCTCCACTTGTTTTTTCCACCAACTTGTGCCATCCTACACTGGGGCACCCATTTCTGTATCTTCATTATTATCCCTGTTAGCACATAATCATGTACGAGGTATTTTCCTAAGGGAAGTGTCCCCTTGGGAGAAAAGAGATATTTGGAAAACCCATTTATCCCAAAGTTTTAAAGGGGGCTGGTGCATCATTTTAATGAGCAGGCATGTTTGGAAAATCAAGATCTGCCTGCCTAGATCTATGGACGAGGTTTCATTCTGGACCCCCCTCGTCGTTCTACCTTTAACGAAGGGGGAGGGGCTCTGGAATTGGGCGCACATCTCTCAATGGTCAATATTAGGGTGCTCAAATCAACGATGCTCAAGCGATTATGGACCCCCTTTGTTGTTCTTCCTTTAATAAGGGGGGTGGGTCCGGAATGGAATGGTATTGTTATGGGGCCCCCCTCCTATCGTGTTGCCTCATGTGTTGTATTCTCCCCTGACATTTTTTCTCCACTTGTCCGCATGACATGGCCCACTTCCTTTCACTCCTCCTCATCCTCCAACACCTGTCACGCTCTCGTCCACGTCGTCCCGCCATATGTGACGCGTCCTCCCTGGATCAATCATGTCCTCGTCACCTCCTCATTCACTGTTTCCCTTCATCCCTGCCTAGTCACCACTCATATACCACTTCAAATCTTGTGCCCCAGTCTTCGCACCGACCCCCATGCCTCTTCCATTAGATCATTCATCCAATCTAGGTGGCACCGTGAGAAGACCTCTGCGTCCCAAGAGTGTAGAGTTGGTCGATTCGTTCCTAATCCCAAGGAAGTAGTTATTGAAGTTGTTGGAGGTGGTTACACATCATCTCCACTATTAATGGAAAGTTTGGCAAAGGATTAAAGGTATGTCGATTCATCTACAGGGTTGGTAGGAGTTTGATTGCGTCTGTCATAAGTGCATGATCACTCAGAGACTGCATACATAGACTTCCAATAGACATGCAGACGCAATGTTTTTAATGCAGTGTCTCATTTTTGTTGTTGTTGTTTTGTTGTGAGTATATGTAGGAAATTTTTCCATTTTTGTAAGGGTCGATGGTTGAGCGAGGCTCCCAATTGTAAAGTTTGATGAAGCACTAGTTGATCTAGTTATGTATTGACACTTGAGATTTCTTGTCTTATGAATGTTAGCCTCTTTCCATCTCTCTGTTTACACTGTGTTAGAACATCTCGGAATTAGAGGATCTAGTCGAGTTGCACTATTATAGGATGATGTAGGTTGGATCACTGTAATAGTTTCATTGTTTCTAATCAGTTCTTGTATTTTCTCAATGTTGAATGATTTGGAATTGGAATATCCAGTCAAGTCAAATTTCATCTCCTATGAAACTCTGAACCAAGAGGATCTTGCATTCTGAGTTTTTCCTCCTCAAGCTGCCGAAAGGCTTGATGCCCAAGGTAGTCTTGCTCACTCCTCCTACTAAGTCTTCCATATGCTCATTTTATAATCAACCCACTGATGGAAGTTAGATCAATACCTCTTATGTCTTACATTCCAGGCCTGGTTTTATGAGTTAAAGAGATACCTTCCTGGGTCTATCCATTCGACCACCCCATTAAATTATTTGTGACATAAACTTATGGGCGTTGGGCTCTGCTTCTGCCGCAATCCAGAAGTGACTTCTGACGCTAACATTTCTGGCGTCGTTGCCAGGGACGAAGTTGAATATCTTCCCCAGGATTGAATGACAATGATTAACTAATTCTGAAGGTGCATCAGATATTAGAACTATTGATATTGCTACTATGCACCTGGCTACTCCACTGATGCGACTCCGCTGGGCAACCCCATTTTTCCATCCATGGCTTCTAGAGCTAGACATATAAGGTCTACTCCTTAGTTGTTGTTAGCACCACCTAAAGCTAACCCAGATAAGATTATCAGAAAGGGAAAGTCCTCTAGAGGAGGTACTTCTACTACTAAACCAGGTATTTCTGATGATTTTCATGATTTTATAGAAACTCCAACACCTTCATCTCATCCTCTTTATTTACCTTATGTTGGAGTTTCCCGTAGTCTAAATTTTGGGAGTGTTCCTGCTGAGTTTTCTCCTCCCGATATTGAATTGGTAGGAGACACCCTTGTCACTCCCCTCTCCCCTGAGGTGGTACCCTAGTTCAGACCCAACACCTCTGAATATTTTCCTACCCTGGGTTTTACCACCCCTTCTCCTATTACCACTGTCACTAAAGAAAGGGGAACTTCTGCCCCTTTTAGCCTGCAAACTTGTTATCCAAATTTTATGTTGTTCCCCTCCCATCCTGTCAGCTCAATTCCTGTCTTTCTGATTCAAACCTCATCTCCTCTTGGTTCTCCTACACTTATTGTTCATATGGCAGGTTCTAATCCCCCTCTAAACAAGATGGATTCCATAGTGGCTGCCAGATATGCCCCCTTAATCCTACCTCAGCCTATGAATCCTGTCCATGCTGGGGATTACTTGAAATATATGCCTAAATCCATTAGGAAAGAGGACATAACTACGAAATAGCACCTTGATGCCTTCTACAGTTACACAAACAACCTGAACATTGAAAATGAAGATGTCTGGATGAGAGTCTTCGTCCAGAGCCTTGATGGTGAGGTAAGGAAATGGTATAGGGGATTGGCCCCTAGATCTATTGCCTGGATTGAAGCTCTAGATAATGAACTCCTGAGGCAGTGGGGAGATAAAAAATATTTCATGCATTACATGACAGAGTTTGGGTCCTTGAAGAAAAAGGAAGGAGAGTCTGTCTCTGACTTCTCCAAAAGATTCAATAAGATGTATTATAAGATCCCTACTGAGATAAAACCCCATAGAAGCCTCCGCTAAAATATCTTATGCTAATGCTTTCGAACCTGACTTATGCCTTCTATTGAGAGAAAGAAGAGCTACCTCTCTAGCTCAAATGAAAGATGCAGCCATAGGAGTGGAATCTAATGTATTGTCAGTTGACAGACTGAGAAATAAGACTGATGCAGACAGAAGAAAGGGAAGATTTGAAGCCTTGACTTCTACCCCCTCTATGCCTCACCCTCAAGTGGATGAATTGACCAAGATAGTGAAGTCTATGTCTGCAGGGATGGAGAAAATGAAGGTGGGGGGGAAGAAAACATACAGAAATCCTCAAAATACAGAAAACAAAGGAAATTTCAGGAGGCCAAATAATAATGCTCCCCAGATTATGCAAAGGGACCAGAGGGGAAGAGACAAAGAAGATCAGAAGATTTAGGCCCCTCTTCAAAATAATTTTGTAGCTAATGATGAAGAAGGGGAAATAGATGATATTTATCTTGGAATCCACTGCTTTGGACATACTTCTCCTTTTCCTCATCTCACTCAATCAGCATACGAGGAATCTCTCATGGACAATCAGCTAAACGAGTTGAGCAAGGGAGACAAGGCCAGCAACAACATTAACAAGTATAACATAAGGTCCAAGAAGAAGACAGGAGCACCTAATGTTCCTGAATAGCTCACTAGAATGGAGAAACCTACTAATGAAGTAGCAGACAACAACAATGGTAAGAAAGCCCAACCCCTCTCTCCAATGGTCTAGATTCATGTTCCTGAAGTAAGGGAAATTCCAAAGTTCGCATCCTATTTTAACTTTGAGCATGAAATTAAAAAAATCATAATCTCTATGCCCCTCACCGAACTAATCAAACATGAAGTGTTCAAAAAATTCCCCACCGAGCTATTACAGTCTGAAGCCTCATGTCATCCCACAGACTCAATCAATTTGCAAGATGAAAAGCCTGCAATTATCCTAGGTCCTATGGTAGAAGACAGAGATGATTCATCCCCTCCCTTCTACACATCCTTGAACATACAGGACAAGGTGTTGCACAACTATTTGATGGATTCAAGGGCTTCCCACAACCTCATGCCCAAAACTGTCATGGAAGAATTAGGACTAGAAATCACCAGAGCTTATCATGACCTCTATTCCTTTGACTCTAGGAAAGTTCAATGTCTAGGAGTCATCAAAGATCTGGCTGTGACCTTGTTTTAGCTGCCCATGAAAAGTGTGGTCATGGACATTGTAGTGGTTGATGTTCCCCCTAAGTTTGGTATGTTGTTGTCAAGATCCTAGATAAAAAGACTTGGGGAAACCCTGCAAATGGACCTAACTTATGCTACTATTCCATTGTATGGGGGGGAACATAGAAGACTATATAGAGAAGCCCAGTTGGCCTACATAATTAGTGACGAAGCCAATCCTACCAACCATCCTATCTTTTCTCTTGACACTGATTTAGGTTCCAGTTTACTACAGCTGACTAACACTCCCGAGCTTCTTCTAAAACTCAGAAAGCATCCCACTACTTCTCATGAAATTTTTCCCCCCATCACCTCTGTCTAGAAAATTTTCTTTGATGGAGCCTCTTCCAGGGAAGGCGTTGGTGTTAGAGTGTTTTTTGTGTCACCTTCTCAGGAAACCATATCTCTATCATACAATCTAGTGTTTGAGACAACCAACAATGTGGCAGAATATGAAGCTCTTGTTTTAGATTTAAGAGATGCAAAGGAAATGGGAATTCAAGAGGTAGTAGTGTTCAGAGATGCAAAATTGATAGTCCAATAGATTAGAAACACTTATCAGGCCAAGAATCCTTGACTCAAGAGTTATAGAAATGAGGTATGTGACCTAATCGACAGTTTCTTCTTAGCATTTAACATTTCATTCGTTCCAAGAGAGAAGAACACAGTGGCTGATTCTCTGGCTACATCAGCAAGCAATTTCAAAGTTCCCCTGCCACCCAAATTCAGATATGATGTAGAAGTAAAATACAGGTCCTCCATACCTGACAATGTCAAATATTGGAAGGTGTTCGAAGATGATCTTGAGATCAAAATATTTTTGGAGACTATTGAAGAATTTTCGGCACTGCATATTGATCAAGACCCTATTTCCGAAGCAAAGCTTGATGATGGTAATTTTCTGAGCAAGATTGCAGAGCGTGACATTGTGCAACAGTCCAACAATCATATTCCAAAGGGATTGGTTCCTTTGGAAAGGAATTTTTATATAAATGATGTGGCATTGAAGGGGAAAATCTGAGATGATGATGGTGATACAACTCAGTGCAACATTGGCACCGAGAATGAACCCAAGTTTGTCAAATTGTCAAGAAGTATAACAAAGGAGAAGAGGGTCAAGTACGTTGAATTATTGAGGGAGTTTACAGATGTTTTTTCCTAGACCTATGAGGACCTAAAAACTTATGAAACTTCTGTCATTGAGCATAAAATCCCATTGAAAAAGGAGGCTAAGCCATTTAGGCAGAAACTAAGACAGATCAATCCTACGTTGTTGCCTATCATGGAGAGAGAGGTGAAGAAGCTGCTACATGCCCAGATCATTGTGCCATTGAGATATTAAGAGTGGGTGGCCAACTTGTTCCCAGTAAAGAAGAAGAGTGGGGAAATCAGACTCTGTGTAGATTTTAGAAACCTGAACAGGAGCTCAAGGAAGGACAATTACCCCCTGCCAAAGATGGAACATATATTGCAGAGGGTGACAGTATCATCCAGGATTTCCATGATTGATGGCTTCTTTGGCTATAATCAAATATTTGTTCTGCCTAAGGATAGAGAAAAGACAACGTTTACCACTCCATGGGGCACATTCATGTATGCAAAAATGCCCTTTGGATTGATGAATGCAGGAGCAACTTTTCAGTGAGCCATGGACATAGCTTTCATTGGGGAAAAGTATAAGTTTGTGGTTATCTATCTAGATGACATCACAGTCTTTTCCAAATCTGATAAAGAACATTGTTGTCATCTCAGGAATGTTTTTCTGAAATGCAGGAGCTTTAGCCTTTCATTGAATCCCAAAAAATCTATGTTCGCCATGAAGGAGGGAAAGTTATTGGACCACATAGTATCGGCAGTAGGAGTCAATATTGATCCTAGTAGAGTTGAAGCAATCCAAGCCTTGTCAATCCCCGGATCTAGGAAAGAGGTCCAGTCTTTCCTTGGAAAAAATAATTTCCTAAGGAGGTTTATTTCTAACTTTGCTGAAATGGTAAAGCTTATAACAACCATGTTGAAGAAGGGAAATGAAGTAAGGTGGACTTCTGAGGCTCAAAATTCCTTTGAGTAGATAAAGAAATCCTTGACTGAAGCTCATGTGCTTATCATTCTTGATTACTCAAAGGATTTCCTTATTTTCTCCTTTGCCTCATCTGACACATTGGCTGTTGTTTTACTACAAAAAAATGATGTCGGGCTGGAGCAGCCTATTGCCTATTTTAGCAAAACGTTAAGGGATGTTGAGGTCAGGTACGACATCATGGAGAACAAGGCCTATGCCCTGGTGAAATCTCTCAAAGATTTTAGAGTCTATGTCCTATAGTAAAAAATAATTGCCTATGTTCCCTCAGTTGTTGTGAAGGACATTCTTATTCAGCCTGACATAGATGGGCGGAGAAGTAAATGGATAGCCAAGATCCTTGAGTTTGATCTGGATATAAGACCTACCAAATTGATCAAAGGTCAAGGTTTAGCCAAGTTGTTGGCTGAAACAAATTACAAATATTTGGGGGTAAGTTTCATTAATGAATGCTCAGAAAATCGGCAGGATCAGCTGTCTGATGCAGACCCTCAAGCAGAACCCCCATTGGCACGATGTCCTTGGTACAAGGATGTCATATATTTTCTGCAAGAGTTGTAGCCTCCTAATGTCCTACAAAGGAACAAGGCAAGAGCTCTAAATCTCAAAGCAGTCAAATACTACCTTGTTGATCGAGTTTTATATTGGAAAGACCCCTCGGGGGTGCTTTTAAAATGTATGAATCCACAAGAGGCTCAAAGGATCATTGTTGAATTTCATGATAGCCTATGTGGAGGGCACCATTTTTGGAAAACCATAGCCTACAAAATCCTCAGGGTTGGGTACTACTGGCCCACCTTATTCACCGATGTCTACAGAGAATTCAAAGCCTGCATCAAATGCCAAAGGTTCTTAGGAAAGCAACAGCTTAAATCCCTGCCTTTAAAACCTGTGGTTGTTTTGGGACCTTTTCAGCAGTGGGGCCTAGACTTTATTGGGGAGATCCACCCTGCTTCTAGTGGAAAACACAGATGGATCCTGACCTCCACAGATTTCATTACTAAGTGGATAGAATCTATCCCCACCAAGAGTGCTTCCCACAAAATAATCATTGGATTCTTGGAGGACCACATCACAAGATTCGGTTGCCCAAGTAAGATTGTTACTGATAACGTAGCATCTTTCAAAGCTGAACCATTGGTCAAATTATGTGGGCAATTTGGGATCAAACTGATTCATTCCACCCCATAATATCCCCAAGGCAACAGTTTAGCAGAGTCCTCCAACAAAAGCCTGATAAGGATCATCAAAAGATTGTTAGAGGACAACAAAAAGGCATGGGATTCAAAGTTGAAATTCACTCTATGGGCTGATTGAGTGACCACAAAAAGATCCATAGGAATCTCCCCTTTCCAATTGGTATGTGGGACAGAAGTTGTCTTTCCCTCTCAGATAGCCATGCTGTAATGATCCCAAGCCATTATGCAAGGATCATCACTGTTTTGGTGTCTTTTTAAAACTTTTTCTGAGTGAGGTATTTCGTCAAACACTTTGCCGATCTACCTTTTAGATGTGTTTATATG
>JASDQU010710960.1:38574-48948 GCA_032191745.1 Picea mariana
AAAACCCACCCTCCTCTCCTCTGGCTCATTTGACAGGTGCATCGGAGAGGAAAGGAGCTCAACAACTCAGACATCCATGGAAGATGAGGGGTTACATATAGAAGCAATGAAGGGTTTCCATGGTAGGAAAGGCCATACTCCATCGCCAAGCACAGAGTACAGGTAACCCCTCATCAGTACCAATTCAAAAACTTGTTGGGCTATTAAACAAATGGTGACTGTGTTGCTTCATTCCTGAAAATAACAAGATTTTTCCTCTTTCATGGCTCCTGGTTTGTTTTTTTCCAATGAAATTAGTGTTGTATCAGATTTGAAGTAGGTTGATGGTTAATTTTTGGTTGCTGGTGTGCAATATTCATTAATTTCCTATGCAAAAAATTCAAAGGGAAGGGGATTTGAACCCCTCTTGGGCACCAGGCCCAAGCCTCCAGGCCCCTTTAGAGAATTAATGTTTCAGAGTTTTTTTTAATTTGTAGGAATGTTCATGGCCATTTGCAGGCCCTGGGCCTTGAACCCAACCCCATCCCTTTCCTCTGCTAAAAAATTCCCAAAAAAATCAAAAAAGGAGGGGAGGGGGTTTGAACCCAAGACCTCTTGTCCCTTTTCCTAAAGTTCAAAACCCACTTTAGCCCAAAAAAAATTTAAAAATCATATTTTGAACTTGGGTTGTCGGCCACCCATCCACCACTAGGGTGCCACCACTTGAAACTCAGCTCCTTCCTCCATCCCTTCCTTTCCCGCGCGTGGCCTCCCACCAGTTCCCATACTCCGACCTATGTTTCCAGTGCTCATCCTCTCCCTTCCATATCCTCCTCACCCCGCACAGATCCCATCTCCTCTCCTCTCCACTCCATGCACATGATATTCATCTCCTCCTTCACCTTCGTGCACATCCCCAAAAGTCTTGCACAACCCTTCCACCTCCTCCTATGCTCCCCCTTCCCCCAAATCCACACACCCTCCACCACTTCTCCCCACCACACCCTCCTCCTGCACTCCTCCTAGTCTCACTCCTCCACGTGGAAAACCACCCCCTCTCCACCACTGCATGCTCCAACCACTGTCGTGGGGAGAGGTTTTATATTTTTAATTGATTTTTAATTTTATTGTTTTTATATGTTATTTAAAATTTGTTTTTTAATTTTTTAATTTTTATTATTAGTTTTTTTATTTTTTGTTTTATATTATTATATTTTATTATATATTTAAAATATATATATATATATATATATCAAAAATAAAATTATTGTTACATTCTTTTAATAAAACTAAAAATTTCAATAAATTTTAATCATATATTTGAACTATATAATTTTAATTTTAATTGCCCCCCCTAAGGGTTACTAGACTTTTTAATTGCATAACTTCGCCATACGGAAACAGAATTTCACCCGTAAATAGTCAAAATGACCGGAGAAAAGTCAAGAATGCATCCATGGCATTCACCTCCTCAAATTCACCCCATAATTTTAGTGACATGTTCCAGAGCAACATGGACTCATTATTGGCCCAAAAGGCACGCACTAGAAGGAGGCCTAATTGGGGCCTCTGAGGCCAAATTGGGTTGGATGAGGAAAACCCATTTTAGATACAGGTATGAAGGCTTGTAGCAGCCTATCAATTCTAGTTTATATCCCATAAAATTTCCATAATTTCAATTTTTTCCCTGATGAGTCTCCCAACCAGTTCCTTCCTGTGTACCTTTCCAGGGCCATATCTTGCTCATCCAGAGTCAGATTTGTGCCAAAATAAAGGCATAGGAAAGGTAGAGAATGGAGCTATAGGTTTGGAACAATAAAAAATAAAAATCCTCTCAAGGTTCAGGGGAAAATACTCTCAAGGTTCAAGGGGTCCCTTCGCTGAAACAAGCCCAAATCGAAGCCATGCTTCGGTCAGCTCATAGGGAAACTTATAGGAAGAAAATGGGGGGTATAATTAGGTCTAAAAATTAATTTAACATCTTCCATTTACTTACATACAAATACCAAATCCCAAAGGCCCCTTTCCCTCCTAAGCAACTCTACAATTTCCCCACACCTTGGGGCTTCATCTCGATGAATCTGGCAGTCATGGATGGCCAAAAAATATCATATTTCACCTCATATATAGCTATAAAATATGGAATCAATCAAAGAGTCTTTTGGATGGCACAAATACCAAGGAAAATGATGACATGGCATACTAATTTTGTCATTTTATGAAAAATGACTTTTTGTAATAGGAAGTCTCGCATAATTTATTTTTGGCATGTATACATTGTAATTAAGAGGTCAAATCAGATTTGATTTGATCCCTTTTGGATAATATTCCATTTTTAGGATAAGTTTACTTCTTGGTAAAATGAAAAAAACACTTTAGGGTTGGTCCACTTGTCACTTTTCCAAAAGTCACAAGTGTCTTGTGACCTAACCCTAAGCCTTCGCCTCTTCTTTATAAATAAGGGGGATGGAATTGTAAAGAAGGAGGATGAATATAGTCACAAAACTCTACTAAAATTTTCAAAAGCTCTTTGTGTGTGTGATACTTGCTAAATTTTAGTTGTTGGACATGTCACTGGTTGTTTAAGGGTTGAGGGGTAGAAGTAAATACTTCTTATGTTAGCTATCTCTAGGAGGGATTGGTTAGCTAGGTGTATTTTGTTGTTTCCTTGGGTTTAACTTACTTTATTTAACTTTCTAACAACTTTGTTTAACTTGTTTAACGTGTTTTAGTGCATATTTTCTGAATTATTCAGTTGTTTTTAGCCTTAGTTAGTGATCGGGAGTCTTAGGGCCCCTTAGAAAAGCCCTTAAATACTCTTCTTAGCTTGTTGTTCATACTTTTTTTCTTCCTTATCTCATTCATGTACATTTATGTTATATTTTCTTGTTATTAACCTTGTTGTCCCAAACAGGAAAATTGACCATTTTGGTCAATCCCCCCCCGGGACAACCATCTTAGTTGGTTTTTATCTATCTTTCATGTGTAAATTTATGTTTCATTTACTTTAGTTTGTCCATATAAAATAACTAAAATTTCATTTTTTTCCTGCAAGGATACAATCCGGTCACCTACTCTGCTTCTCCTAAGCGGTTGGGGACCATATAAAGACCTGTTTGAGGCAAAGGGGCCAGTAGGACAGAAAATAAAAAACACCAAATCTTATCGGTAAATCCACCCAATCACTCACATATTCACCTTAAGTTCACTTACACTCATTCTAAAAATTTTGGCACATATACCCATGTCGATATGCTTTGCTTATGTAGATAGTTTGATTGGTTTTCTTATAAATTTTTGTTCATAAAATCAGTTTTTTACTTTCGTAAATAACCATCACTATTTCGAACTCCAATAAGTAAACTTCCAATCTCCATACAAGGAATCAGTTGGGGCTTTCATGCACATGGTGGCCTTTCTGCTCACAAAGAGCCTCAACCCATTCCTTTGGGTTGTGTTAGCACTTGGTAATTTATTTGGGTTGTATCAAAGAAAGCCTCAAGGTAACTGTTTCAACCAACTTTAGATTGTATTCTGACCTATACAACTAGTGAGAGATCTCTCATATGTCTAATGACTGGTAATAACTCAAATATTTCATCAATAAATGCATAGAGGTAAGATTATGCAATAGGACAAGTTTATTTTTGTCTTAAAAGGGATGGTAGGACAAGCAAGAGAGAAAGTACCATTGGGCAATGGAGTCAAATTCTAAAAGCAAGAGAAACAAATGACTTAGTGACTAAACTTGAGAGGATAAAGGCTAAATAAGCAACAGTATTTCAATTAAAAAGCATCGTGTGTGGTGGGAGAAAAACACATGAAGCAACTCGGAGCACCATTGAGGAAGAATTCAGAGTTAACTTAGAAGAAACATAGTTTGTCTAAATGGCGCGAATCTAGAGCACTGCGAAGTGAATTCTAGATTTGAAATCATGTTCTGATTTAGACAGAAATTTACAAATGTGAATATAAGAGAATAGGAAATCACATATGCAAATAAAGAATACAATACATCAAACTGCCATCGTTAGAATCTTTTCATCAAAGCTTCAGGACATTTGCATTAATTTTCAATCGAATTTGAAAGCTACATTCAATAGTCATTGTCTACATTGTTTTTCCAACCAACCCCTTTTACATGAAAATGATCCCCATATATACAAAAATAATGTCACCCTTGGTTTCTAGGGTCGAACTACTCTCTCCTAGAATCATGGATCTGATTTCTTCGAAAGAGAAGAATAGCTTTAACGGATTTACTAAAAATAGAAAAACCTGACTTTGCCAAATCATAATTGTAACAGAAATATTATTTACAATCATTGATCATAATAACAATTTGACCATATGGTTGTAATAATTCATCATGTGCATTTATGTAAACTCTATCACCCATGCATAGCAAGTCTGCTACGCAACAGAAACCTACAGCGAAAATGCAGCAAATTACGCAACAAACTGGGAAAATAGGCATTAAATATGATATCCTAGATCACTAATAAAAAACTATTTTTGAAAATGAGAGAGGTTTTTGTAGCTAATATAATTTTAAATAACAAAATCTCTTGGTTTCTTTAACTTCACCTCCATCCGATGGGAATATGTTTCGCAAAAACATGTCTCAGACAGGAAATCATGAAAACAGAAAAATAGTGCTCAAATATTCCTTTGAAACTCCCAAAATATGAAAAACATTTCAAATATGAGAGAGGTTTTTATTATTTGGTTTGTCCTCAACAAAACCCTCTAGGGTATTTTTAAAATTCCTCTACAGTTGGTCATAAATTGATCTTGAAGTTGAACACTAAACCAATCATTTGCATAGTGCGACTTGTAGCCTGTGCGCAGGAAAATCCTATGCGCGATAGCTCACTGCGCAATGAAATACACTGTGAAAAAAAATCCATTTCGTGACTAAATCCACTGCGCGATGACATCCTCTGCACGACAACATCCTATGCGCGACAGCATCCACTATTCAACGAAATTCATTGTGTGATGACATCCTCTGCATGACACATCCTATGTGTGATAGCATCCACTACACGACAAAATCCACTACTCAACAACATCCATAGCACGATGAAATACACTGCGCGATGAAATCCACTGTGTGACAAAATCCTTTGCGTGGTTAAGTGCTCTGCGCATCACATAGAAAATTTTGCAGCACACATTTGCAAATAGAAATGGAACAAATAAATGATAAGATTCCTTTTGAAACTGACCCTTGGAGATGTTAGATGATGTCAGGCATAAAAACAATATGGGTGCTAACAGGCATGACTTTTCAAATTGTTGACAAACCTCTAACCTTATCTATGGAAATCATGGTGCTAACAGGTTGAATGATATAATTGTTTACTTGTAATTAGTTAATTTTTTCATTTTTCATCGTATATTTCCTCATACACTAATCTACAGGTGGTTTCCCTTAAAGAGGCCATGAAAAAACAAGCAATCTAAAAACACTCATAAAACCGCAAAACATTTGAAAACAAAGTAGGGGTTCTCCCCATATACACTCAAAACAAAACCTATACTATTTAGCTATATGCGCACACATATTATTTAGTTGTGGCATATATATCACATACTTATTTACTTGTTTTTGTATAAAGTTTTAGATAAATTTCAATTCATTGACTAGGATGCACACTTGTGAAAGCGAGACGTGACCTCGCCATGTGGATGGTCTAGTCCTTTATTTCAAGCAATTTCAATTTCATAGAATACCAACTGTCAAATCCAGGGAGTCTTTGTCAGGAGCCCCTCGGATGTTGTCTAGTTAGTATAAATCAAGTAGTCTTTCCTTAGTACCACACGGTCAAAGAGTTTAATAGCTCAGCTTGGTTGGAATACTACTCTAATTGAGTAACCTTAACTAAAAACTCTATTTAGGGGGGTCTTGGGCCTCTACCTTTTTGCAGGTACCCTTCTTCCATCCAAGAGGCTTTAAGAGCCTGAAAGCACTAGTGACGAGAAGTGGTTAATCCTTGCTTCTCTAAACTACATGGGGCACTCTTCAACCTAACCACCATGGTATGTTAAGAATACTCTACTTATACTAGTTGGAACATTTCTGGGACGTGTTTTCCTAATCGGGATAACCTTTAAAATAGTGTGGTGGCCAATGCATGCATTAATAACTGAAAATTCACCAATAAAATACATTTAAAGTCAAACCTTTTTCCAGTCCACCCTTCATCCATAAACATAAATTGCAGTTGTAAATACTCTCCCAAACATAGCTTTAACATCTTGTAAAAATGTTGTCCATTTTCATTTATAGCCCCCCTTTTGATTTGAAAATTTTCTAGGATCACTTTCTAGGTCACCCCGGGGGGTACCAAGCCATTCTAGGCTTGTTTCCTTTCCTTAAAATCTTTGAACAAATTGATTTTCGCAATTTACAACCATCTCAAAATACTTGGTTGTAGTTTTTAAACTCACGTTTCACCCTTATTTTTCACTTTTTAACTTGAGGCATCCATTGGTCTATTGTCCAGGACCTAGGTTTACCCTGAGAACCCATTCTAGGCCATTTTTCAAGGCTTTAAGGGAGTGAACAGATCGTTGTTCTCTTTGTTTAGTTTGTTTTCCTAAAAATCAACTAGCTTATTTTCATCCCATTGTCCATAATCTTCACCCCCCATGCCATTGTTTCCATCCAGGATGTTGAGGGAGGACAACACCTAGGGTGGGTGGTCCTAAGAAAGATTTCTCATAAGTATTTCACCTCTCCTTTTTCCCCTTCATTACCACCTCAGGCGAAGGACCATCTGAGGTGTGGGTAGTCTTTTCCTCATGCTGAGCTATCAAAGAGGTTGTAACCATCTTCACAGCAGGATAGGTTGGATCTGTACCAATGGACATATTTTTCTTATAACACGTCCCTTTTCTAGAGACCATACCAGGGAACTTTCAAATCTCTTTAGTTTTTCTTGTATCCCAAAGTTGTATTGAGCATCGGACCCAAATTCTTTGGGGTCATTTTCCCACTTGTTGACAGAATTTTGTGGCAATGTCTTTGAGTGATCCTTTTTATTTTCTTTGGTACTTGTTATAGTTCAGTTCCCTTGTAATTTAATTGCATCTGGGAGTCATAAATGCCATTGATTTTTCCTTTCCTCTTACCTTGTTAGTTTTTGGTCCCACTTGTTCGAACTCACGTGAGAAGTTATAAATCTGTCATACTTTACCTTCCACTTCGATAAGAATGAAAATAATATTTGTTTATAGTTGGGTTAATCAACATCGTGTCAAAAAGAGTAGGATTTTTGGTGTGATACATATCTTGTACTTAAAGTACTTACTTGACCCCCTTGCAAGATGGCAGGGTAGAAACATCCTAAGACTAGGGAAACAGTGTCCCCCAAGAATACAAGAAGTCAAAGTTCACGAAAGAAAACAAGTAGCGAGACACATACATATGGGAAACCAGAGAAAATATTTACACCTTCCATGTGAGTTGAGTCACCCTCTTCCTCTTCTCCTTTTCAAATCCAACTACTAAAGCAAGCTTTAGTCAATCCAGCAATAGTTACTAGCCCTCAGGTTGTTACTCTCTTCATTCCAACAACTGTTGTTGTTCCTCTTGTACTTGTTCTGATGGCCATGCCCTGGAAACCTGGGACTCCTTTGAGGTTTCTCCGACCTCTTGATGAAACGCCTGTAGATGCCCCAAATAGGCTTCCTAATTTCAGTGAAATTGGTACATTGAATGTCGAGGAACATATACAAAACTTATATGATGCATTAGCACTTATGGACATAACAATTCCTGATGTCATCATTAGACTTTTTGTAAGAACCTTTGAGGGTGAAGCAACGAGATGGTATCACTTGATTCCTAATGATAGTATCCCAGATTGGGACACTATGGTCCAAGAATTCAAGAAGAATTTCCAAGGGAAATATGTTGTGGCTTCTCTACTCATGGATTTCACAACCATCTCCATCCATGAGGGGGAGAAAATTTGAAATTTTAACCAACGCTTTACTTCAACCTTGAATAGGATCCCAACTGCTTCCCAACCGTCTAGGAACAATTTGTTCCATTACTACATGACCGCTATGAATCAAAATGTAAAGTATATATTGAAATATAAATCAATACAAAATTTAGATGCGGCCAAGGTTAGTTCCCTGTAAATTGAGAGAAAAATGGAGGAATCTAGTATGATTCCTTCATATTGAGCGCAACCCCATTTTAACGGGAGGCATGGGAATAAGGTACCTCGAAACAAGGGTCCTCGGTATGAACCCCCACCTTCCCAAACTTTGAGGACTGAAGAAAGGGAAATTTATGAAACGCTCAAGTTGTTGATGAACATGAACAACCAAATAATTTCCCTTAATTGAAAGGTGAATGACTTGCAGTTTACTACTCCTATGAGGCCAAGGC
This sequence comes from Picea mariana, assembly GCA_032191745.1. NCBI lineage: Eukaryota > Viridiplantae > Streptophyta > Pinopsida > Pinales > Pinaceae > Picea > Picea mariana. The sequence goes on from JASDQU010710960.1 coordinate 46,964, forward strand.
CTCCTTTTCCTCCTATTCCTCCTCCTAGGAAACATGTTGTTGAAGTGGATTGGTGCCACTTTTTCCAAGACTTCCATGATCCCAAGTATTTTTACTTGTATACACATCACCTGGAATTGTCTAAAACCGGCAAAGCCCCTTTACCTCCAATGAAAAACAATCTTTCGTCCACTTCCAAAAATGACCAAGTTAACATGGAATATTTTGTTCCCTGCAATGATGATCCTCTTACCTTCGGAATATTTGTTGTAGAAACTAGGATTTGTGTCCCTAAAACCACTCCGCAAGGGGTGGAAGGGAGAAAAATTGATCCTAAGGACAATGAAAAAATCAAAGTTCCCATGAATGGTAGATTGCCTTCCCCTCCAAGGAACAGGGTTCCATGGACTCCAAACAAGGTAAATTTGCCTAATAATCCACCACCATTCTTCCCAACATTGGTGCCTTAAAACATCATTGAGGATACAACGAAGGTACCCACCCACATGACATTATTAAATGATCTTAGAACACCTACTCATTTTTAAAACCTTTCATGTGTTCTACAAGCACCTCCTACTCCAAAAATAGAATAGAGAGTTCCTCTTTCCAAAGATTCCTCTTATCAACCTAAGGAGGTATATGATGTTATTGATCTATACCCTGGGGTTCCTCCTTTCTATATATCAGTTATGATTTCTGATTTTGTGATCCATAATTGTGTCACTGACACATGAGCGAGGCACAATGTCATGCCCCTTCGAGTCATGAGGATATTGGGACTTGAATGCATGGGCCCATGTAAAGATTTGTTAGCTTTGGATTCAAGGATTGTAGAAATTGTTGGTTACATAAAGGACTTATACATTACTTTCAACCAAGATCCAGATGTGAGAATTCTCATAAACATGATCATAGCAGACATACCTAAAGCATATGAAATTATTTTAGGGAGGGAGTGTTCCACCAAAGTCAAAAAGGGTTGCTACTTCATGGAAGGAACCCACTTCACCTTTCCTTATAAAGGTGTTGAAGTTGTCATCAGAAGGGAACCAAAATGCCAAAGCAAGTTGTACATGATTCCTATAACACAAAACATTTGTTTTTTCAAGTCACAAGTATGAGTACATATACTATGTTATTTGAGGAATATACACATGCCCCTCCTTCTGAGTTGGAAGAGATGGTGTGGAGCACGGATTTTGACAGTGCTAAATCCAAGCACGGATATGTGGCTGGGGTCCTTTTGTGTCATCCCAATGGAAAGGAAATCCCTTTCTCTTTTCGATTAGAATCACATAAAACTAATAATATGGCTGAATATGAAGCGTTATTTCAAGGCCTCCAAAATGCCTTAGACTTAGGAATTATCCATTTGTTGGTGAGCGAGGATACTGAATTGGTTGTGAATCAAATCATAGATAAATATGAAGTTCATAACCCACGCCTCAAACAATACCACCAAAGGGATAAGGAACTTACTGATAATTTCTTATATTTCAACAATCAAGTTGTTCCTAGGGATGCAAACCACGTAGTTGATACTCTGGCATTGGCTGGTTCATGCTTTACTTCAGATTTCGTAAGGTCTATCGAAGATATAAAAGTCCAAATTTTACATAGACCTGTGTTACCTGATAACGTTGACTCTTGGAAAATTTTTGATACTAACAAAAAATTATGTAGGTTCCTTCAAAACAAGGAGGAATTCAAATATTTACATATCAGCCATGAGTTGGAAGAGGAAACCAAGGACATAATCCAATTGAAGAAAACTAAAATTTCCCCTAGTTTTTCCGTACTAGAATCCATGTTTGATTCCAATGATGCCACTACCTTTGCACCTAGTATTGATAGTGAATCCATTAGGAAGGTGCAAGAAACCATCCTGATTCCCTATAAACCTGGGAACTGAGAAAGATCTAAAATTGGTTTATATAGGGTCACAGTGTTCTCCTTCTGAGATGGCTCGATTCACTAAACTCTTGATAGAGTTCAAGTATGTT
>JASDQU010710962.1:0-18498 GCA_032191745.1 Picea mariana
TATTGATGTAGACCATGATATAGAGGATGACATAAAGCTAGATATATATTTATATGATGACCTAGAGCTTGATAAATACCATGACCTAGACCCCCCTAGCTCCATCTAATCCTAGGAATATCTTGTACTCAACCCTTGACCCCCTCTACACTTGAGCCATGATTTCACTATGCGTATACCTTTTGTAAAACCCTTGCACCCACATCACCCACATCTTGGTTCTCTAACCATTTCTCTATCATTTGAAACACTTTTAATCCTAACACCTTATGCCCTAGTTTTCCCCAGATGTTTGGTCTATAATAAATGTTATATCCAGTGCATTAAGAGAACGCAGACACACTTGTGAATTGATTGAGTTGTAGTTGTTGATTGATTATTCTCAATAGGAAAATTCATGTGTTCCTAGAATGCACATGCACTTTAGTGTGCATTTGTTCTAGGAATGGGAGCATCTTCTTGTTCGGGATATTTTGGTGCCAAGCAAATTCCACTACCTAGTATATCTCAAGGCCGGAAAACAATTTGTGAAACCTTCTCACAAAAATAGTGCACACAAACATGTTTTTTCTTATTTTAGTCTTCTTGTTTGATTCATACAGATTTTTGGGCTATTTCGAGACCATTGTTGTAAAATTTGGAAAACAAATTTGTCCAAGTGAAATTGGAATTGTTGTTTGCATCTTCTTGTATCGTCTTGGAATTGGAAGAAAAATTTGTCCAAGTGCAATCATAATTGTTCTTTGTATCTTCTCGTGCCTTCCTAGAATTGGAATAAAAATTTGTCCAATTGCAATTGGAATTGTTGTTTGTATATTTTTATGTCTTATTGGAACTGGAAGACAAATTTTTCCAAGTGCAATTGGAATTGTTGTTTGTCTCTTCTTGTGTCATCTTGGAATTGGAAGAAACAATTTTCCAAGTGAAATAAGAATTGTTGTTTCTATATTCTTGTGTATTTTTGAAATTGGAAGAAAAGATTTTCCAAGTGCAATTGGAATTGTTGTTTGTCTCTTCTTGTGTCTTCTTGGAATTGGAAGACAAATTTGTGAAAGTGCAATTGGAATTCTTGTGTGTCTCTTCTTGGAATTAGAAGACAAATTCGTCCAAGTAAAATTGGACTTGTTGTTTGTATCTTCTTGTGTCTTCATGGAATTGGAAGATAAAATTGTCCAAGTGCAATTGTAACTGTTGTTTGTATCTTCATGGGTCTTCTTGGAATTGGAAGACAAATTTGTCCAAGTGCAATTGGAATTTTTGTTTGTCTCTTCTTGTGTCTTCTTGGAATTGGAAGATAAATTTGTGTAAGTGAAATTGGAATTGTTATTTGTATCGTCTTGTGTCTTCTTGGAATTGGAAGACAAATTTGTCGAAGTGAAATAGGAATCGTTGTTTGTCTTTTCTTGTGTCTTCCTGGAATTGGAAGACAGATTTTTCCAAGTGAAATTATAATTGTTTTTTGTATCTTCTCGTGTCTTCTTAGTTGTTCCTTATAACATAATACAAAGACAATTTTTTCATGGGGTGTTTGGAAGAAAATTTTTCTCTTTAAACATGGGGAACCAACAAGATTCGAGAAAGAAAGTCCTTGAGAAAAGAGAAACTGATTGAAAAGGTATAGGAAGAAAGATAAAAGGTAAAGTTGTGTATGTCAAAGCGTAGGCTTTCAAAAGAGGGAAATCCAATTTCTAGTGGAATAGATGTCATTATTGTTTCTCCTCCATCACTAGAAGAAAAGTGCAAGAGTTCATTAGAGAAAAATCCATCCAATATATTTTCAAGATAAACTTTTGTGGATGACCAGATGATGGAGTATTTTATTGGAAATTATTATAGAATCGATGAAATAATTTAGAGAAGTAATTGGTGTAAAACATTGTGGTAAAGAATTTCCTATGGTGCAATCTCTTGTTGGATAGTCAAAGTTTCCAGAAACTAGTCAATCCCATGTCCACTCTCCTCCTAGAGTTGATCTGCTAGTGATTGAAGGAGAAATAACTACAACATTGTTAACTCCACAACATGGAGGTCAAGAGTGCCAGAATAGGGGTTCATCGTCCCTACCTAGATTGAGCATTGCCCGACAAAGAATTCCTAAATGCATTCAGGTCAATGAAAGTGGTATAGAATCACTTGAAGGTATGTTACCTAACCGTACTATTTTTTATCACTATTATAAAATCATTAAAGAATATTTTGAACCAAAATCCAATGCTACTAAACGTCAATTAATTTTATCTTTGTTAAAATATAGAAGTTTGACTGTTGTTAGGAGAACTTTAGGCATTAAAAAAGTCAAAAGTGGGGAAACAAGTCATCATATTGTTAGAAACCTTGTAGATGGTTTTCAAATTATTGGTAAGAAATCTCATTCTAAAGACCACAATGCAACCTGATGTGTCTTGTCTCAATCAATTATTACCAAAATCACAAGAAAACATATTTTTCTACAACAAACCTCTCACCTCTTGAAATGCAATGTCAAAACCCTTAGAAAATATTCACATAGATGAAATACACTTGAAATAGGTGGTCCAATAGATTTGTGGACCTTCATTGGTAGGCTATCCTTTTTTGACATGAAGTTAATTGGAGTGGTTAAGGGACTAGTGCAGGATTTCTAGCATGAGAACACTAATCCTTCTTCCAACTAGAAAGATGTATGAAAATTGAGAAGGGTATCTAGGGACCATGAACCCCATATTAATCACTTTATTAACATTACATAGATAAAATTGTATGAGAGATTTAGAACAACACATAGTGCACTTATATTGGGGCAAAGATCTTTCCATAAATGCAAGCCTTGGTATGTTCAAATAAACACAATTTGTAACACATGTTGTTGTAGATATCACATTTAGTATGGTTATTATTATGACACACACAAATATATATACATACATACATATATATATATATATATATATATATATGTATATGTATATGTATATATATATTCATGTTTTTCATAACACCTTTTGCAGGAATGCTCAGTTATATTGCCACCATCGTCATCTAGAGACTTTATTCACAACATATTGTGAATAAAGGGTTTTACATTTTATAAAAAAGAATGCTTATATGGCACATGCCACAGGTGTGGTCGAATTACATTACTGAGAATGTGAACCCATGTAAGTTACGAGTATCAATTGGGAAGGAAGGAGGTTACCTTGAAAATATTTAAATATGTCACATATGATATTGATGGAGGACACGAAAGAAAAAAGATACAATTGGTTACTTCCCATGTATGATTTTGTGACCTCATGAAGGAATTCATCAAAAAGACAAAACATTATGTTCAACATGTCCATGTGGCTCATTCTTAGGACAAGAATTTTCGAATATGTAGTGATACTTTTATTGTTGGGACTATGTTATGACTGATTGATTTTTCTGAGAACTACACCCTTCAATCGCAAAATGAGATTCAAAGACAATATTATCACTCAGAGTGGGTCAACATAATGGTACATATCACATACAGACATGGACCAGATAGTAATGAAAAAAATAAAGATATATTGAAAGAGTATCACTTCTACATAAGTGATTATCGGTGCCATTACTTAGCCTATGTACAACATTGTTTTTATCTTTTCTACAATCACCTTAAGCAGAAGAACATACATATGGATCAACATTGGATGTCGTCAGATGGTTGCATAGGCTAGTTCAAAAATTCTTGCGCATTTCAATGGTGGTGTATGTTGCACAAAAAACTAAATGTACCAAACATTTGGAACTATTTTGAGTCCGAGCACTGGAAATGGGAGCATGATGGAGCATGTGCATGAATACAAATATCATTACAAAGGAAATAAATGATGTTCACAACTAATTCCATCATTCAAGATGTGAAATCCATTGGTGAATGGTGTTCTTTAGTAATGAGAGAGGGAAAAAGAACCCATGAATAGCAATCACAAAAGAGAGCACATGTACATAGATATTTTTGAGAGGTGGTCGATGTAGCTTGATCATAGTGGTATGAATGAAAAATAATCCAGGGAATTCATGGATTCCATTCAATTAGAACATTGGGAAATGCAATAGTTGAAATATAGATGAGAAAACTCTCTTTCTTTTGTGATCCATGTAGTAATAGTGAATGTGATGATTATGAATCGACAAACTGGGTCAATAGATGGGACTGTGTATCACTCCCCATTGGTAAATGAATAAATATGGAATTATCCTAGTGGGAGGAAGAACAATCAAGTATTTCAACATATTATGATCATGTTTCAGATCTCGTACTATCAGGTTTGTTGAATCCTTCTATTAAATTTTGAATAGATAGCATCAATGTTTTATGCTTTGTTCATTTAGTGGACTCACATTTTGGCACTCCATTTTTTTCAGGGAACATATGCATAGTGGTTTCCCCAAGATATAATAAATGGGGCATTGATTATTAATTGGAATTATGATTAGAGGGAAAGTAGACCCTCATGCAATCAATAACAGACTCTGAAGCAATTGAATTTTCAATTGGGTCGATGGTTATTAAACGAAAATATATGTCACATGATGAAAGAACAAAAAAATAAGGTGGTTATGTATTTCAGTATTATAAAATAGGTCAAGTCGTATACCACTTTACAAACTTGGTTATTGGTACAAACCTTTAACTACAAACAATGCTAGGTAATAAATCAACAAAATTGTGATAGTTCTTGTCTTACTCTGAGCATGAGAAGTTAATGGAGTCCATCAGTATTAGAAGTGATCATGATGGTCTACTTGAATGACCATAGGTATTTAAAAGGAATAACTTTTTTCTTCATTTTATGGTATTTCTATGCCATGACATGCCTTGTCTTTCCTTCACTTTCCTTTCCTTGCATTGCCTTTCCATTCCTTTGTTTGTATTTCCATGCCATACCATGCCATGCCTTCAATTTCCTTTCCTTTCCTTCACTTTAGTTTCATTCAATTTCCTTCCCTTCAATTTCCATGCCTTCACTTTCCTTTCCTTGATTTCCCATGCATTCACTTGTGTAATGTACCCCAGATTTCACAAAATAATTTTTTTGAAGGGAACACTATCGTCTAAACTGAGGTGTACAAGGGACCTTAAGATCCATACCAATTTTTTTAATAAACATTACTACTAACATTATTAAATTATTTATTAATAAAACAATGGCTAGGCCTGTCAAGGTCCATAGCCTAGGCCTAACCAGTGCAAACCACTCATGTAAGACTTAGCTACCCATTAATATAACAAAAGGAAATCATAGACTGCAACTCATATAAGTCCTAGTTATATTACAAAGAATAACAGAAGGCACTTATAAAAATGCAATTCACATAGCCCTAGCTATTTTATGAACATTACACAATGCACTTATACAATATAGCTCATATAAGTCCTAGCTATTTTATTAAACATATACAAGGCACTTATACAATATAACTCATATAAGTCCTAGATATTTTATTAGCATATCATAATGCATTTTTCAAAATACACATATCTAAACTCATATTGTAACTAAGATTTAGTAGCCCATCCTTGACCACTAGTGCACAAAAAGAAAGGACTAGGTTCTAACGACCATGTCCTAACCTTCACACTAGGAGTCTGGTGAGGTCCCAAAGAGTTTCAAAATGTTGAATTAAACTTAGGAATAAGGTTGGAAATGTGTTACCTATACTCCTGTCTACATCCATCACAACTCCTAGCCTATGAGAAATTCAATAAGCATTAACTATCGAGTCATCGGACAGTCAAAACTAAGCCTTGGAATTAGGTTGGACATATCCTTTAGTGGTGGTAGGTCTCCTTGTTTTCCAGGCATGAATTTTTTACATGGGAAGCCACTACAAGATTTCCACCTCATCTATCTTCACATGGAAGCGATAAGGTGGCATGCTCTCTATCCTTTTCCACTATCGGAGGTACATGGTGTAACTACCCTCGCATTAATTTTTCATTCAATTTTTGGTTTTCTCTGTGTTTTTCTCCACAACGGTAGGGTTAAGAGATTGTAGTTGTTCATGGTAGTCATCAAAATGCCACTTCCCTTGACAATATTCTTGTCTCTCTGGCTAGGACTGGTGTTAAGGGAATTAGTCAGTTTCCTTTGCGATCCGATGGTCACTATCTTCCTCTCAGCCTATATGTGGTAAGATTCTTCCCTCTCTATAACCTTTCCATACTTTTTGGTTCAAAAGGAGTTTTCACTTATGCCTGGGTGAACACATTCATCTCTTTTAAATATGATTTAACCACTTCTTACTATATGTGTGCTCTCTGCTCTTATGAGAGTTCTTAGTCCCGAGCCTTGATTTATAATGCATTATTATTTTCATTGTATCTTTGTATTGGCCGAGCTTTGTATAATTCATTTCCATGGGCGTATCTTGTGCTTACTTTGATGGATAGAGTTCCCTATAATGTATTTCCATGGGTGTGACCCACTCTTACCTCATTGGGTCGAGCTCTGTGTAAGGGGTGTTTCATGTGCTTACTTTGTTGGGTCAAGCTCTGTATAATACATTTCCCTGGTCTGCAAAAATATTGTTTATATTCGAACTCTGTATAATGTATTTCCATGGGTGTGACATGCAATTACTTTGTTGGGTCGAGCTCTATGTAATGGGTGTGCCATGTTCTTACTTTGTTGGTTCAATCTCTGTATAATACATTTCTATGGTGTGAAAAAATATTCTATGTGTTCTAAATCTGTATAATGTAGTTCTCTATATATATATCTATAAGGAATTTCTTACCATGATGAGTCAAAATCTGTATGTTTTGTTTCAAAATGTAAGTAATTACTTTACCAAGGGGTCGAGCTCTGTATAATGCATTCCCATACCCCTTCTCCATTATGTTGATTTCGCATTTAAAGTTCATTGTGTAACTTTCCAACTCCTACTCTATCATTCTGACAATGTGTTTCAAATATTAAATGTCTACCATGTTTTTCCAGAGGCCCTTTACACAGTCCAAACCATACTCGGGTTTTTTCATTCCTCTGTTAAATTTCCTAGTCTCTCAGATTGTAAACTCTGGTTACTTCTCAATTCGCTCATGGATGAAAAAACTAAAACCCTTTGTAATGTTTTGTTTTGGTTTTGGGATTGCACAGCGGTGTAGACCCACGGTCCTTTAAGGGAGACTTACTGTATAAACGTTATGGTCTGTAAGCCCACCATATAAGTGATAATTCACTATGTAAATGGCAATGTTTAATTCAATATTAACTATTAGTCCCATACTCTCCTTTTTCTTTGCCACAATCGATTTTTAAATTTCATGCATTGGATACCTGGTTCGCAATGGGGTCGAGCCCGTAGTGTTTTTAAACTATTCCATGCACAAACAAATAGATTCACATAGAGTTGTATCCCACTTTAACAACTCTTTAAGATTACATGTACTTTTTACCTATGTTGGAGTTCGTCGAGTATTGAATTATTGTTATATGTTTGATGAATTCATTGCAGTATAGTTTCCTCTTGTACACTCTTTGTGGAAAATACTTGTAGAGTTTTATTAAGATTCATTGGCCTGCATGTGTATTAAAGGGACTCTGTTTAATATGATTAACCCACAATATTTGCCCATCCATAGATATTTTAAATCCTCCTTGAAGTATTATTCTTTGGTTATTGAAGATTCGTTCTATGGGTATCCATTTTAATTTATTAATTCTTTCTCTTTATCAATTTAGTTTCTACAGGTTATCATGATTCTGTTTTCAAATGAAAGACTTTAATTATAATTTTTCTTATGAAATCTGTTAATATCTCACAAGTATACGCATTGATGATGGATCCTTTTTGTATTGCGAGGGAACCCATCAGGTGACAAATGCACCCACTTCCCTCCTATGTCTTGGATGGGTGGTTTCATAAGATGGCGAGGATGACTCTCTCAGCATCGAAACACAAGTTAAGTAATTTAAATCCTTTACTTTGTTTCAATTTTTCCATTCTTGTACCCTTGATAAATTACTAAATACCATTTGTTTGTTTGTTGTAGGTTTGGGAGGCGCCGCATATACTTGGAGAGACACTCTGCATATTCATAAAAGGTATTCGGGTTCCATCTTATTCCACCAGTTCTTGTGAGAACTTGTGGATAATAGTTTTATTCATGTGTATGTATATATATATTGTAAATAGCATACACTCACACTACTTTACATAGTGGTAACCATATCAACTAATATGACTATAGAATGCTTTCAAATAGATTTCTTATAAACAATATAACAAAGATATAGAAACAATTATATAGCTACTAAACATAATTATCATAGTACCAAATTTAAATACATATCTGAAAAAGTTGATGTTGGGAAACAAATGGCACAACCAAATTCCACCCAACTATAGAATAGAACAACCACAATCACTTGTCTTGATCACGCCCTAGCCTGACCATCATTCCAAAAGGGAGAAATCAATTAACCTCCTTAGCTATAGTCACCATAAATAGTACATAAAATTATTTAACTCACACTAAAATTGCTCATAACAACAAACAATTCTCCATTCCTCCAACATACCAAGAAACATCTTGCCTCCCACATATGTTCTATATAATCTTGTGCCTAGGTATTCCATTTCTTTCCCTCCTTGGGGAAATTCATAGCTTTGCAAATCCTGGATTTTTATGGGCTGCCAATGGCCAAATTCCACTTCTTCCACTTATAAAAATCATTCATGAGGTAACTCAAACATGTTCCCCACTCATGGAGTCATGGTCAATTATTTTTAACCTGGATGTTCCATTTGTCTTCCAACATTAATTTTATTAAAAGTCTGTCTCATACATGTGTCGAATAAAAGAGGAATGTTGAGAAAGTCAAATATTTTCCCAACACTCATCATATAATTAATTACATATTAAAAAATTCAAAATTCATATTTTCCATAAATGGCAAATAATTTCCAAATCTGAATTTTTCAAAAACAAAAATTTATTTAAAATTCCACATAGAATCTAATTTTATAAAATTTGGGGATATTACATCCTCTCCCCCTTAAGTACAACACTGTCCTCAATGTTCATTCATCTCTCGGAATAGGGTTGGATAATATTTCATCATATCTTCTTCAAATTCCCAAGTGGCCTCCTTAGGACCAAAGTGGTTCCATTGCACTTTTACCTAGGTGATGGCTCTATTCCATAGTATTGTTTCTTTCCTGTACAGAATGCGCCATGGTTTCCCTTGAAACTCACCTTATGGTTCCACCTGCACCATGTTCCAATCAAAAACATTATGAACTTTTAAATTTGCAGGGAGTGCTAGTTGATATGTCGCGGGTCTGATTCGAGTTAAAATATCGAAGGGGCCACAAAACCTTGGAGACAACTTTGAACAANTTGACTCTTAGATATACATGTTCTCCAATTTGAAATTCCTGATGTCCTCTTTTTAAATCTACGTATATTTTCTGTCGTTCTTGGGCCTCTTTTAAATTATCTTGTACTTCTTTTACCATCCTCTCCATCTCATAGAGCATTTCTAGTCACACCATAATACTGTCAACGGGATTATACCAACTAATCAGGGTTATGCATTTCCTTCTGTATAAGACTTCAAAGGGGCTCATCTTAGCTGAGGTCTGATAACTGCTATTGTAAGAAAATTAAACTAAGTGGAGGTACTCCTCCAACTTATTTGGTTTCATCCTTACATACATTCTCAACATGTCTTCGAGAATCTGGTTTGTTCATTCTGTTTTCCCATCCATTTGTGGATGGTAGCTTGTGCTGAAATTAAAGTTAGTATTTAATCCTGCAAACAATTCCTTCCAAACAATTGACATAAATTTCACATCTCTATCAAAAATTACCATCTTAGGAATTCCATGCAATCTAGATATTTATTTCTTAGAAATTTCAGCGATATTAATCACTTTATAAGTAGATTTCACAGGTAAAAAATGTGAAGATTTTCTTAGTTTATCAACCACTACCATAATCTAGTCATTTTGTCTTTGGGTGTTAGGAAAACCGATGATGAAGTCCAATGAGATAATATCCAATTTCCATTATGGTATAGGCAGAGGTTGTAATAGGCCTGATGGATGTTGATGTTCAACATTTACCTATTAACAATATAATAATTTAGACAAATATTCATATATTTCATTCTTCATGTTAGGCGAGTAAACAATTTTCTTAAGGCTGTTATTGTTTTCTAGTATGTTGGGTGACCAAATTGTGATTTTTTTGTGTAGTTCATCAAGAATTGTTGTCTTTAAATCAACAAAATTAGGTACATACAACTGGTTTTTGAACCTTAACAATCCATTTTTATCGAAACTCATATCTGTTTGTTCAGTTTTTCTGTATTTCCTTGCAATTATGTTGTTGTTTTAATGTAATTTTTGTCATTATTGCTTGCAGATTTTATACTTTGTTCAATATCATTTTCTTCTTTGCTGATATTTTTTTCATAGAGTCCATTAGTCCTCCGACTTAGTGCATTTGAAACTTTATTTTCTTTACCTTTGATGTGTCGTACCTCAAAATCAAATTCGCTTAAGAAGTCTAACCATATTGCATGCCTTGCATTGAGGTCTAGTTGGTTGAACAAATATTTTATGCCATTGTTGTCGGTTAATAACATAAATTTTCTTCCCATTAAATATTGTCACAACATTTTTAATGCATGAATTATGGTTGCTAATTCTAAATCGTGAGTCACATAATTTCATTCATGCTCTTTTAGGTTACGTGATTCATAACAGATGACATGTTCATCTTGTGTGAGTACTCCTCCTAATACTTCTTTTCTTGCATCCACACAAACTATAAAATATTTATCGGGCTCTGCTACCTTTAGGATAAGTGTTGTGGTTAACATTCCTTTTAATTGATCAAAATTGTCCAACCAGTTTTCTCACCCAGTAAATTTTGTTCCCTTTTTCTATAATGAGGTGATCGGGTATGTGATATTGGAAAATCCTTTGATAAATCTCTAGCAATAACTGGTAATTCCCACAAATGATATGATGTCTACTACATCCTTAGGTATAGGCCATTCCATAATGGTTTCTATCTTTTCTGGATCAACAACAATACCATCTTCAGATATTACTTGTCCTAAGTATTGTATCTTTCTTTGGTAGAAGTGGCACTTATCAAACTTAGCATACAACATGTGTTCCCTTATAGTATGCAATACTATTTTCAGATGTTCTTCATGTTCTTCTTCCATTTTTGAGTAAATTAGAATATCATCGATAAAAGCCGGCAAAAAATTATTCAGATATTGGCTGAATATACTATTCATCAAAAACATAAAGGTTGTTAATGCGTTAATGTTGCCAGCCGCCAGTAATTTTCGATTCTTATCACAATCAAAGTTCCCACAAAGAGATTATATATTTTTGTATCTTCCATCACCTTTCGTTTGTAAATATTTATGTTTTTGAGTTTAGAGTTGATGATTGGGTTAAGATTACCTTATTGCGTTTTTTTGGTTTGCATTTTCATTGTTTTGTTTTAAATTAATGACTATAAGAATGAATTTAAATATAAAAATTGGTCTCGGTTTCATATATTTTACCTTAGAAATGTTGCTTTGAAGGCACCCATATATGGTTAAAACTCAAGTGTTATGAACTTATTGATTAAATCTAGTATCAAAATATTTGTAGTATTATGGGTATCATGACTTCATTGGTTCTATAATTAATTGTTGAATTAATTTGTCAAATGATCGAATGCATTAAAACTTTGGCTTAACATTTGATATGATTTTCATAAACTCAATAGCCATATCAGCATTCATGTCATTTTGTACAGGCATGTTGTACCTACATTTTAAATTCACCTTGTTGGCCTCAATATTAATGACATCATTCATTATGCGAATTGGGGTTTTGTACTATGGAGGGTTTGGCATTCATTGTAGGTAGTGGATCATTGTTTCATGAGCCCTCTGTTTTTTTCATTTTCCCCAACTATTTTTCTGACTTATGATAGTCCCCAAACCTTGCATTTTTTGTTTCATCACAGTCCGCTTAGACCTGTCTATGTTTCTCATCCATTGGAAACCTAAGCCTATTCCTTGTGATATATGTTGTATCCTTTTCACAATGGAAATGGAACCCGTGGTTCGTATCGAGCCGAAAAGATGCCTAGCTATTTTTTCCCACGATGATGCCATAGATGACCTAAAGGATCATGGGTGGGATGATTTCGTCAAGAAGTTAAAAGGCTACAATATTCACGTTGCACATACTTTTGACAGTTTTAGGGCCAAGGTCTGGGATGTACAGTTGGAAATAACAGAGGATTTCATAAGCAAGGCGATATGACTCCCATTAAAAGGCGAGACGTGGTTTAAGAATGCTAAAATAGGGGATGTCCCATGGATTTTATTCATGGCTTCCTACAAATCCACTTTCTATACAAAATGTATTCCCATTTATTTTCTAAAACCTATATGGAACAGTCTCTTTTTAATTTTGAAACAATTTTTCACTTGTGAAGGCCAATATGGGATGGTGTTTTTGTATCACATTCGGTTGCTTATGATTTTCATAGGGTTTGATTTTAATATGTCATTTTACCTGTTAATGAGTGTTTACAAAATGTCTAAGCGCTATAAGAGACAGAGCACGAATGCTCTGTCAAGTCTGTTTCAGCACGAGCTCATTTAGATAATGTTGGTTTCTCACCTGTCGCAAATAGGTGATAATTGGGAGGGTTTCCTAAGGCGAAATGGCTTCACCCAGGTTGAAGATACATTCATCCCTCATTTAATTCTAAGCCCCAATTTGGATAGACTAGTGACCGAAAGTCAAGTCTTCAATTCACCAGATGGATCCGAATTCAATGAACCAACTTCTATTGTTGATGAAACCCTTGTGGATAAGGAATTACCATGTAGGTTTTCACCTAGAATATCTTTGGAACATGTAATTACTAAATTAAACGATAAAGATCACCTTGTTCCTATGAATGAATCTAATTTGAACAATAATAAGAAACTTTTTGTGAAGAAATTTTGCAAGGGAAACAAACAACCGAGCTCGGATTTAAATTTCAGGAATAAGAATGTTGGTCGTTTGATTTCTAGAAAACTAAGAAATCAAAAAAATGATAATCTAAGCTCGATCATTATGATCAAGTTTGACGATCAATCTTCAGACCGAGAGATAAATGATTTCTTGGCTCATGAGGACCTAGAAAATCAATGTCCCATTAAAGAGGTTGTTACCTAGGTTGAACATTATGACTTCATGACTAAGCTACCCTTGTGTCTAAAGGGAAATAAAGTTTTTGCAGGTATTAGTCATGACCTGGAACAAACCATGGGTAAAATTTAAGTACCCATTGTTGAAATTATTCCATGTTGGTCTACCATTACCCCAGTGCACTGTGACAACTGCCTAGACTGGATAGAGATTTATAATAGAGATATTCTTCTCTTACAGGCTCAAGTAAAACACTTGGTTAATCATAATTCTCTATTGGAACAATAGAACCTTGACTTGAAGCCACACACAGAGAGGGAAAACAAAAGATTTAAGAAGACCGAGAATATTATAATAAAAAATACAACCAGTTTCAAAGCTATTATAAATTTTGAACTGTCAGATCCTTCTTTTGCTAAATTCTAATGGTAAAATTATTTTGTTTTGATTTTATTTGATTTTGTTATGAATAATCAAAATAGGGACATTTAATTTGATTTTTTTACTAATAATAAGACTAGCTACAAAATCTATGATTATGTAGCCAATCTTTTTTGAATAATAATTAGTATTGTTATCTAAATATCAAGTGGTTTTTTCTATCTACAGGAAATGGAAGATTATGATGTTGATTTCAAGGAGAAAACACTTTGAATCATATGCTCAAATATTTAGTAGTTTCTGTCGTTTTATGTTTATAAAAATTTGGTTTATTTTTGACAAACCAACTCATGCATGAGTGGTTACTATTTTCACTATTTTTGCAACATTATCTAATTTTTGTGGATTCAAATCTATCTTGTATGCTAAGAGCATTTGAATCGTGAACTATTTTAAATACTTTTCTCTCTTAGTAGTGAGAAAGACTTTGTTTGGACACATTATGGACATATGGCTTTCAAGACTAATATGGAGAAGTTGTTCACTCCTTGGCTTTAGACCAATGTGGTGCTTACACATTATGTTTTTCCTTTAACTTATGGAATGTTAAAACATTTATACAAGTTTAGTCTTATCATCGTATGATATTTCATATTATTCAACAACTTAATTTTGTTTGTAATTGGTTGTCCTATAATATATATGTGATCAATATTTCATTTAAATATCGTAGATTTATGCTGGATATTGGATGATGTATTACATGAATGCTTTGTATTAAGTTTCTTTTATTATAAGTGTTCATCATTATAAGATCACCAGATCTATATATTTATCATTTTACTGGTATATTCTTGTTCCAAAACACCTTTGGGTTTATTTTGGGAGTGTTAGCACCATCCTATTACAGGTTTTCCTCATAGGAAGGACTGCTTGGAGCTTGAATTGCGTAGAGACATAAGCTCATTTTAATTGATTAATTACAGGTTAGTTTACTCAAATTTCCTTTAGTTAAATTATTTATCAATTAAATAGGGATAGTTTGAATTAGCTTTGCCTATTTATCTATTCTCATTTCAATTGTGTCTCATTAGTTTCTTTTTAGTTCTTTAGATTTTAAATATTAAATAGAAAATATAAAAGGTATGTGATTTCTTTATCTACTTCATAAACACTTTCAAAAACATTTATTTCGCAAGATATCTAGTAAATCTTGCAAGATTGTATATATATTGTATAGAAACATATGCGCATATTCATATTATTATGGAGACATTTGTAACTATTGAATTTATATCCTTTGTATTATATCTTTTAGATTAGTTTACTTTATTTTTCTATTTTTAGGACTTCAATGGAGCCACTAAACCCATTAGGTCATTTCATTCCAAACAGCTTGGGTAATTTAGACAACCGCAGTCCAGATTTGGCCTTCCAGTTGACGGTGTGTCAATTATGCCCATCAACAAATGGCGCTAGAAGGAGGGCCTGAATCTGATTGATGGCACATGGAGGTCGCAAGACTCCTCCCCCACACACTTGAACTCCTATCGTAATGCATAGTCACTCAAATAATCACATTACACTTGAAACAACAACTACCTGGAACGATAACCATGATATTCCCATTGAACCACTGACACCAGCTCCTCAAGGGGTCGACATTCAAGAAATTGTTCGTCAGTCACTCATAAGAACTCATAGTTCCTTACTCGTATCAGAGAACCTAGTAGGCTTCTTAATCAACCCATTGATTTCACATATATCCAAGAACAAATTTAAGGAACAAGTCTACTCGCAAACCCTTTAGGTGATAATACTACCAATCCTACTAAAACACCTATCCTTAGATCCAGAGGATCTGATATTCCACCTTCTGCACCTGATTCCTCTCCATCCTCTTCAGGAGGAGATTCTTCGAACAAAGGAAGTTCTTCATCGGAACCATATTAGCCTTCAACACCACCAAATCCCATGGAAAACCAAAACAATCCTGCTAGACCTTGGCTCGATCAAGATGTCCTGTGATGAAGGATAATTGTTGTCAAGCATGCGGAGCAAGACCTATCAGTGTCTGGGAATTTGTACAAAGCCTCAACGTTGGTAGTTACAACTGATATTTTGAAATCCTCTTTAACTCAGCGCCAGGAAAATATTTGAGACACGCTTGAGCAATCATGAGCGAAGTGAGAGTTTGCACTCCGGATCTAGAATGCGAGTGCACTCAGATAGATGTTAGGATAAGTTTTGATCTAGACAAGTAGTTAGGGGGGGACTCTAAGAACCCTCTCTATTAAATAGAGTTTTTGTATGCCCAAATGAGGCTTTTGGGAGTATATAGGACTCAGTGGGAAGTTAGTAGGATTTTTTTCATAGTTTCATTTTTTTTTTCATTTATAGTTATAACCATTTGCATTTTGGAATATAACAATGTAAAATTCATCCAATGCATGGTGTGGACATTGTTTGCAGTTATCTATTATTTTGCTTTCATGAATGAATGAATTTCGTTATGAGTAGATGGAAATGTGAATGTTAGGATAAGTTTCAATTGTTTTTCTTCTGTTGAAGTAGTGCAAGGTGTGCACACAGGATGCAAGGAGTGTGTTAACAGGATCTGTTTCAGTTCTGAATATTAGAAGAGATAACATGAAACTTTCCCTTTGCAAGGAGTACAAAGAGACTGGTGCAAGGCATGCACAGTCATCTGCAATAAACCAAAATCTTGCGTAAAGATCTGGTGTAAGGAGTGCACATATCCAAGATTCGACTAAGTGTCGAAGGGACTTTGCAAGAAGTCAAAGGACTATAAAAGGAGAATGCTAGGAGGGCGAGAGGAGTTTCTCTTTGAGAAATCCTTCAGAATCTGAGTGGTCAAAATCCCTGAATCACAAGGAGTGCATGGGAAGTCGAAGTCTTCACAAGACTAATCTCAGGAGGAGTAACACTTTTCATAAGTGTTAACGAGATCCAAGAAATGGACTCACAAGAAGGACAAGGGTCGAAGCCTTTGAATCCTTTGAAAATATTCTAAGACTGAAGAAAGCGTAAGATCAGGGGGAAATATTTGGACCATTCGATCAACATCCAAACAACGTGGAGAAAGTGAAAGGGAGGAAGGATCTCAGCCATTCGGTCTGAGCGCAAAAGAATCGTACTTGTCTGATCAAGGTAAAGTGCACTAACATTAAAGCTTTGAAAGTACACAGGAGGAGCAAGGTCCAGAAATTATGAAGTCATATGAACCATCCATAAAGACAGGACACGTGGCTAGAGAGTAGTATTTCGTTGACTCGTAGAGTAGAGAGATCAAAAGTTTGAGTCATGAGAACTCACGAAATGAAAAATCATGACTTGATATAAGTCGTTGATCAAAGGAAGGATCTGGACCGTCAATCCAATGCCATTGCGAATTCGGGTATCAGAAGAATGGAGGTAGGGAGACTCCCAGAGTCACGAAACGTGAAATCATGACATGCCTTTCACTCAAGTGATTTCTCATAGCCTTGGTCATGGAAAGAGAGGGACTAGCCTTCCCTAGGCTCCCATCGAGATTTCAAAAGTCGAGAGAGTCGGGGTGACTCACACACAAAGGATTGATATGCTAAATTGTGAAATGCCCTTTGAGTTAGGCAAGTGGTCATAACTGTAGTCCCAAGAGGGAAGGGTCTTAGCCAGGGGAGAGCTAGTGCTCAGTTAGCACAAAAGTTGAACAACGCTCAGAAGAGAACCCGTGGGTCTCATATTACCTACGTCTTTGGAGATAGGACCTATGTAAGTGGGTTTGGGGTATTGCAGAGGCCCGAAGAGTCAATCAAACTCAGTTTCTTGATAGATCCTAGACCGGGAGGTCGCGCATCCCTTAGGGGGTCTGCATAAAATGGTATCAGAGCGTGATTTTTGCTTGCAGACAACAGGCAAAGGAGATAGAGGAGACAAACGAACTCAAAGTTGTACTCTGTGTGTGACAGATAGTCAACACAATTCCATCAAGGAGATGAGTGGAACAACCTCTATCCTATCGAGTTGTAGAAAGGGAGATGCGAGAACTCTGTGAAAGATTAGAGGTGATGGAGGAAGAACAGAGAAGAGCACTTGATACTGGAGACATCAATGATGCAGAGAGAGAAGAAGCAGTGGGCAAGAATGTCATTGAAGAAGTTGTAGGAGAGGATGTTTCCAAAGAACACTTACTGAGAGAAGCTTCTAGATTGGGAGGTAGACCCTAGATAGAGGTCCCAATGTATGAAATTAATTTAGATGCTGAAGAGCTATTGGATTTAATAAGATCCATGCAAAAATATTTCGGCTATGAAGACATCGATGAGGAAAGAAGGGTGAGACATGCTATCATCAGACTAAAGGGACATGTACTGAGGTGGTGGGATGAATTGTAGGATGAGAGGAGAAGCAAAGGAAAAAAAAAGATAAAGAGTTGGGACATAATGGTAGCCAAGTTGAAGGCTAATTTCATTCCCAAATTCTATCAGATCAATCTATTCAGGAAGATGCAGAACCTGAGACAAAAAGGGATGACATTTAAAGAGTACACAAAGGAGTTATATAGGTTGAACATCGCAACTAGAAAAAGATAGAGAGATGAAGAAAAAGTCGCCAGATATATAAATGGCCTGAGATATGAAATCTAGGATGAGCTCAACATGATTTATATAAGAACAGTAGAGGATGCTTATCAGTTTTCACTGAAGGCAGAGGATAATTTGGCCAGAAAGTAAAGCCAACGGGGAAGAGGTAAAGGCCCAACCCCCAATAAAATCAAGGGAGTTAACCATGAAAAAGCACATAATCCTAAGGACGAGGTGGAGAAACCACACAGTCTCTCAGAAAGAGGAGGATTTTTTTGAGAAAGACATGGTGGTGGAAGGAACTATTCTAGAGGAAGAAGAAGAGGAGGAGGAGGAAAAGTAAGAT
>JASDQU010710965.1:9059-23893 GCA_032191745.1 Picea mariana
AAAATATGAATAGACTTTACAAGCATGCTACTGTTGTTTCCTTATTCATTTGACTTACCTGCATGGATCCCGGGGAGATAGGAGTCTGGCCCAATATTTTTCTATATTCAATCACAATTTTAAAACCATGCTTGTAACCAAGATTTAGGTCCTCCTCGGTGGCAACAGTGTCAAACATATTTAACTGCAATGCATAACACCATTAAAAATACCAATAACGAAAACATATATTTGTTCGCTACTGTTAAATAAATATTAACCATGGTTAATCATTTAAATATTACTATTCGGGATTTTAGTTTTCCATAGCCACCCTGGCCTAGTTTATGTTGGCCGTGTTTTTCCACTTTGGCCTTGGTTTCTTTGGAGGTGTCTGGTAGCCTACATATGGAATTTTTGAAAAAAATTAGATATCGGAATTGTTACTTAAAACAGGAAAGAAAAACATAAATGATCACATTTCACTGATAATATGGCATGTTTTGTACCTTGCTTGACCAACTCGTGGATATCTTCCTTGTTTTGTAAACAAGTTATCCTTTGCATCCTCTATTAGCGCCTTCCACTCTTTCTCTGGAACCATGGAAGGGTGCCCATGCTTGAGGTCTAATTGCAATTTCTCCCTATACTGGGCCCTGGTATATTTTAAATTCTCACCGGATAACTTTGTAACCACTTTCTTGTTGAAAGTGTTGTCCAACAATTTTACCATGTGGTCTATTAAATCATCTTTCGTTTTTCTATCTTGGCCATTCCACCATGTGCAAATGGTGGGGCCAAACAACTCCAATGCTTTGTCATTTAAGTTTCTATATAAAACATTGTTTCCTGCATAAACGTGTTATCCATTAATTTACAATAATCTCAACAAATGTCCATTTCAATTTCATGAAAAAAATGAATCAATTAATTAACAATTACATGAAATCTTCTGAATCTTGATCGGAACACATGCATCATCCACCAGAAAGGTGATATCTAGTGATCCGGTGCTTTTAATTCGTTCTACTCCATGCAAAATAGTATCCTCTCCATCTACAATACATTCCTCTCCGGAGTCATGTGGAGTCCCAGGCTCTGGCTCATCATGCTGTTCAAAATCATTTCGCTCATCAATGGATTCGAGGGGAACCTCAGGAGGCTCAAAAATCCTCACTTGCACTTTTCTATGTCGACATTGTTTTTGCATTGGACCATCACTGCTACCTATAGCAGTTGTAGGATCGACAAGTTCCTAACGCACATGGTTTAAAAGATCCTACAGACAGAAAACTTTACTTTATTAGATCATATACAAAATATAAAACAAAAAAACGGATATGAAATTGTCATAGCTGATAAAAATATGTGAAGATGCCACTTACCCCAAAATTAGTTATTGTCTTTTGTAGCTATACAATTCTTGCCCTGTCCTCCTGTGTCAGGGGCCTTTTGCTAAGCAAATCTATATATTCTATGTTATCCTTCTTCAAGGCCTTCGTTACAGTTGTCATTGGTCAGTCGAATAAAATATGTTGTCCTCATCAATATCCTCAGTGGGAGTCATCCCACGTTGACCATGCCACAATACATTGATGAATAAAATTAATGAGATGAAATTTAACATTTGAGAAATTTAGTTGTTGTAGTCATAAGTTGTTAATGTATTTAACATTTACCTGGAGAGGCACAGTGGGTGCCTTTCCACGGTCACCCTGGACAGATGTAGCAGGTGATTTTTGGACACGGTCACCCTGGANAACTCCTACAAATAGAAAACTTTACTTTATTAGATCATATAGAAAATATAAAACAAAAAAATGGATATGAAATTGTGATAGTTGATAAAAATATGTGAAGATGCCACTTACCCCTAAATTAGTTATTGTATTTTGCAGCTCTACAATTCTTGCCCTATCCTCCTGTGTTAGGGGTCTTTTGCTAAGAAAACCTAGATATTCTATGTTATCCTTCTTCAAGGCCTTCGTTACGGTTGTCATTGGCTCAGTGGAAAAAAATATTTTGTTCTCAACAATATCCTTAGTGGGAGACTTCCCACATTGACCATGCCACAATACATTGATGAATAAAATTAATCAGATGAACTTTAACATTTGAGAAATTTAGTTATTATAGTCATAAGTGAATATTGTATTTAACATTTACCTACTGAGGCACAATGGGTGCCTTTACATAGTCACCCTGGACAGATGTAGCGGGTGATTTTTGGACACGATCACCCTGGACAAAAGTTGACACAATAAATCAATCAACAAAAGTTATGAAATTCACCTGTAACCTTTAAAAAATGAAATATTGGAGTAATATAAAAAAAGAAATAACTGAATTTCAGAAATTTAGTTGTTGTAGAGATAAGTTGTTACTGTATTTAACATTTACCTGCTGAGGCACAACAGGTGCCTTTCCACAATCACCCTAGACAGATGTAGCAGGTGATTTTCTACCACGGTCACCCTGGACAGAAGTTGACACAATAAATCAATAAATAAAAGTTATGAAATTCACCTGTAACATTAAAAAAATGAAATATTGTAGTAATATCAAAAAAAAAAAATGAAATTTCAGAAATTTAGTTGTTGTAGTCCTAAGTTGTTACTGTATTTAACATTTACCTGCTAAGGCACAGCGGGTGCCTTTCCACAGTCACCCTGGATAGATGTAGTGGGTGATTTTCTGTCATGGTCACCTTGGACAGAAGTTGACACAATAAATAAATCAATAAAAGTTATGAAATTCACCTATAACATTAAAAAAATGAAATATTGCAGTAATATCAAAAAAATAATAATGAAATTTCTGAAATTTAGTTGACGTTGTAGTCATAAGTTGTTACTGTATTTAACATTTTCCTGTTGAGGCATAGTGGGTGCCTTTCCACAATCACCCTGGATAGATGTAGCCTGTGATATCTCACAGTCACCCTAGATAGATGTTGACACAATAAATTAATCAACAAAAGTTATGAAAGTAATTGTAAGATTAAAAAAAAGAAATATTGTAGTAATATCAGAAAATAAATAATGAAATATGAAATATATGCAGTAAAAAATTGAAATATTGCATCGATAAATTGTAACAATGATTGATCAAAGGTTGAGTTGAATGGTATGTAAGATATTTACCCCCATAGCCGCACCCCCTCCATCTATTCAATTTAAGTTCTAATCGATCAACAACTCTTCACCTGGAACTATTGTTTTTGTTGCACATACAAATATATGATTTCCTTCGCGTCCCTCAAATATATTCAGTTTCTTAGTTGTTTCCATTGGTCGTGTACTATTTATAAAGCCCATAATGTTTCCAGTATCTTTTGTCCTTCCATCAATATACATAGTTTTCCCTTTATTTTAATTGTTATCTACTAGTTGTATATAATTTGCGGCAACTCTATATCTCTGCATACTTCGCGTATATCGTACCAACATCAACCAATGATTGTGTTTGTATAATGGTCCGACATACTCCATAAATTCAATTACAGTTCCATAGACGACCTTTATGCTATCCATGGAAAATAACCCCAATCCATGTAAGGACGAAGGAGCAATGCGATACATCCTCCCATTGATGAAGAAATATGTGTCCACTTCAGGTAGCTCCTTAGGTGCTCATCATTGAACTAGATGGTTATACCTCAAGGGAAGCTCAATGTCACCTATGCTCTCAGCATCATAATTACATGACCCTCCATTGGCAATAAAAAATTACATGCGTTTACGAAATCTTTTCCTTACCTTTTCAGATCTAGTTCATCTAGAACCAGTAGATCTAGTACAACACATCTCACTTTCAACCTCTCTTAGTATATATTAATCATCACTTGAGGAAGATAGATCTGATAGATACCTATTTGGTGGTACCTACACTCGTTAAAACAAGAAGATAAGTTATTGTGAAAATATACGTTTGTGGTACCAACACAGTTGCATATAGTTGCATTTAGTTGCAATATAGTTGCATAAGTTGCATTGTTGAATAAATTTGCATAAAGTTGCATAAAGTTGCATATAGTTGGGTAGTTGCATAGTTGGATAAGTTTCATATTTGCGTATAGTTTCTATATAGTTGCATAAAGTTGCATATAGTTGCATAAGTTGCATATAGTTGCATAAGTTTCCTTTTTACATAAAGTTTGGTGCAAGCCTCTGACCCTTGGGCCGAGATCTGCCCAGGATATTCTCTAAAACATGACAAGAGTTAAGCAAAACCCTTGATTAAGACCGCGAAGGATTTTTGGGTCTCGCGAGTCCGGCGCTTTCAACACAATGCCACCGCTCTCTGCAACATCCGAGATGTGAAGCTCCGAATGGGCGTAAGGGATAAGCCCCCTCTCTTCATCCCCTTGGAGAAGTGACCATGACCAAGGCCTTAGCACAAGCTCCTTTCATGACTCTTGATCTCGCGAGTTGGAGAGTCGAATACTCTCGACTCCTCTTTCTCCAAACCTCTGATATCTGAGATGTGATATGGGTATGGCTCCTCCTAATTAGCACCTTTACAAGTGACCGTCGGCTAGAGATTAACTCTAGAAACTCTCGCAACTCACGACTTCGTGAGTTGGAGTGTTGAACACTCATGCTCCTCCCTTCCGAATCCCCGAAATGTGATAAGTAAATAGGGTGTTGACTCCTCCACAGTGACCCGTGTACACCACCTATCACCCACTTTGACCTTTTTCTGCATCATGTATGTTTATGCCACCTATCAACCACATGGTCTTCGCTTATGAGATGTGCCACTTGTCTGCACGAGCCCTCGGCACTCGACACTTCGTGACTTTCTCGATCCAAATGAAATGTTTCCCAACCTTCGAACCCCTGAAACATGATACCACGTGAGATTTGGTCCAACAGTTCTCTCGTGGCCAAGATCCAATGACTTGGATCTCTTTCCCTGCACTTCGTGACTCGGGACTTGGAGTGACCAAGAATTTGGCCTGTCCTTCAAACTCACGAACCCTGAATTCATGAAATGATCCAACGACGTAGAGTAAGCCATGATCAATGACTCACATTGACCCTCAACTCCTGGGTGATGGGTTTCTTTGGCCTCTAACCATCTTGCAACTCCTGTCAATCCTACGGCCCTCGCGATCTCACGAGTTCTCCATGAAGAAATTAGACCATCCGTCTATGTCTTGACAACCTTCTATTTTGAACTTTGGAAAAGGCACTTGGACCTGCTCCTTTCTTGATTTCGATCCAATTTGACCTTCTCTCACCCTCTGCGACCTTCAAATGAAATCGATTGCCCAGGTCTTCTACCTTTCCTTGGTGAATTATGGGATTCAATCCTTCTCTGTGCATGAATCTTTCACACTTAGAGATAACTCATGGTTATCCTTCAATGGAAGCTATGTGCACTCCTTGCAATAGAGAATCCTTCAACTCCTCTGTAAGTTTGAAGAAATTTGTTCCCTTTTCCCAACCTACACACACTTTGCACGGCTTTGTGCTCTGCTAGCACTCCTGCTTGTAAAGACAGAATTTGAATCTCTTCTGAGCGTTCTGAAATTAAATTCACAACCTGGTCAACACACTCCCTGCGGACCCTCCACTGCACTCTTTGCAGGAGTTCTCGGAAAGAGAAACAACTGAAAGTCATTCTCCCCTTATCTAGAATTCAATCATTCAACATAGAATTTCTAGAGCCTGTAGACACACATAGCATTTAAAAAAAATGCATACAGAGAACATAAATAGCTTGTAACATACCATTCAATAGGTGGTTCCAACTACCATAAAAACATAGATTGGAATCAAAGATTTCTTCTATTAATTCCAGTGCTCCTGTACATGGAAAATAACAACTAAATGCATAAAAATCCTCCATTCTCCTATATTCTCCCCTGCATCTCTACAACTTACAAATTCTGAATTATGTTACAAAGATACAAGGGTTGAGGGTGTCTATCATCCGTTTTCCCTCCTAAGCTTCTAAAACTGTCTAATCCATTATTTAAATCTACCTACTTGCATTAAAGAAACTTAAATGCCTATTACATCCACGAATAGGAACATACACTCCAAATCAGTTTGGATCTTCAATACATAAATGCTAATGCACTTTCCTCCTGATCATTACATTAATGTTTCAGATTTGAATATTCAAAACATTTTCACAAAAAGCGTGTTCAAATGAAATCTGCGCGTCAAGTTGTCTCCTTTTGCTAGGCACGTGCTTGTTGGCTTTATGTGATGCTCCTGCATCATACTCCCTCGCTTGAAATTTTTCATGAACAGTTGTTCATGAGCTCTTGCACAGTTTGTCCATGCCTTTGAATTTCTACTTCATTCTCCCAGCTAGCATCTTCAACTAGATGTCCTTTCCACTTGACCAAGTATTCAAAATACTCTTTTCTCCTAGTCTTTCTGCTAATCCTCTTGTCAATTATTCTTTCCATCTGTGGATTTTCAGCTACAGGCATTTGTTTTGTCCTTTGAATATTTTCTTGTTCATCTTCTTCTCCTTCTTCTTTATCTCTGTAAGGGTACAAATCCACGACATTTCATATCGGTGAGATTCTGACCCCATCGGGTAATTCAATCTCATATATGTTTTCCCCGAATTTCCTTATGACCTTGCACGGTCCAATCTTTTTCATCTTAAGCTTGTTATACATTCCCCTTGGGAACCTTTCCTTCCTCAAATGCGCAAAAATCAAATCGCCAACTTCAAATTAAATTTCTCATCTGTGTTGATCTTCTCTACGCTTGTACTCTTGACTTGAACTCTGCAACTGCTCCTTAATTCTGCTGTGAAGCTCCTTCATTCCTTCTGCAAAGTTCTCAGCACTAGCACTCCTGAATTCATCTTGTTCTGAATCTTTCAATTTAGAAACTCCCCTTGGCTTCATTCTATATACAATTTAGAATGGATTGTGCCCTATTCTTATGTTAAATGAATCGTTTTAAGAAAATTTTGCATGTGGTAGAATATGATCCCATTGACTGTGGTGTTCAATCACTAGGTTCCTCAACAGATCTCCCAAACTTCGATTCACTGCCTCAGTGTGTCCATCCATCTTAGGGTGATACGTTGAGCTAAAAGATAAATTAGTCCCCAACTTCTTCCATAAATTCCTCTAGAAATGACCAACAAATTTGGTATCCTTGTTCGATACAATACTCTTGGGTAAGCCGTGAAGTTTAACAACTTCCTTGAAAAATAGATTGGCAACATGTGTTGCGTCATTGGTTTTCTGACATGGTATGAAATGTGCCATTTTAGAAAATATGTTGACTACCATGAAGATTGAGTCACAACCCCTTTGCGTCCTTGGCATTCCTAACACAAAATCCATACTTACCGCATCCCATGGTCTCTCTGGTACTGGCAATGGCTGATACAACCCTATATTCTATCTCTTCCCCTTGGCATGATGGAAAATTCTGCACCTATCCATGAATTTCTTGACATCTGTTCTCATCCCCGGCCAATAGTATGATCCATTCAACTTCAAGAACATTTTATCATGACCGAAGTGTCCGTCCAATCCTCCACTTTGATTTTCCTTCAACAAATTCTCCCTCATGGAGCATTTTGGAATACATAGCTGATTTCCTTTGAACAATAATCCATCTTGGATCATATACTCGGTCCATTGGCTTTTTTCCTTGAGAATTGGATTCTCAGATGCCTCATATGCTTCTCTGAAATTTGGATCATCCTTATACATTTCTTTGAGGTTATCAAAACCCAAAGTCTTGACTCTGAATTCCTGCAATAGCAAAGATTTCCTACTCAAAGCATCAATCACTTTGTTAGCAGTTCCAGAAATATGTTTAATCACAAAAGTAAAATTCTGCATGAACTCAACCCATTTAGCATGTTTTTGATTCAACTTCTCCTGTCAAGTCAGAAATTGCAAAGCATGATTATCGTTGTACAAAACAAACTCTGTAGGAACCAAATAGTGTCTCCATTTCTTCAGCACTTGTATGACTGCGTAGAATTCTTTGTCATACATGGAGTACTTGATATTTTCTTCATTCAGTTTTTCACTGAAATACGCGATCGACCTGTCGTCTTGTCTCAAAATCGCTCTAATGGAAAATCCACTCGTGTCACACCTGACCTGAAATGTTTTGCTGAAATCTGGCAAAACCATAAATGGTTGCTCAATGATCTTGTTCTTCAGCAGGTTGAAGCTCTTCTCTGCTTCGTCTATCTAGTGAAAATATTTATGCCACTTCTTCTCCGTACCCATCATCAGTGCACTAATTCCACTGAATTTTTGGATGAATTTCCTGTAGAAGCTAGACAACCCATGGAAGCTTCAAAATTTGAACATGCTCTTTGGTGATGGCCAATCCTTAATCGCCTTTATCTTCTCCGGACCCATTTTCAATTCATTTGCAGAGATAACAAAACCCAAATAAATGAGTTATGTCCTCATAAATGACGATTTCTTCATATTGATCAGCAATTTCTCTTGCTGCAATATCCTCATCACGGCAGCTAAATGCTTCAAGTGTTCTTCTTCAGTTTCATTGAATATCAGTATATCATCAAGATATACGATTACCGTCAAGAGACACGATTACAAACTTACCAATGAAATATTTTAAGACTTCGTTCATCAACCTCATAAAAGTACTAGGCGCATTCGTCAAGCCAAATGGCATGACAAGCCATTCATATAGTCCTTCATTTGTCTTGAATGTTGTCTTCCATTCATCACCTTCCCTCATTATTATCTGATGATATCCGCTTTTCAAATCAATTTTTGAAAAACAATTTGCTCCACTCAAGCAATCCATCAAGTCATCTATCCTGGGTAAAGGAAATCNTGTAGGTACAACGCATGGACTCAAGCTTTCTTTAACCAATCCTTTATCCATCAAATCCTGGACTTTTCTTTTAACCTCTTCATTCTCCTGCGGCATCAATCTATATGCCTCTTTGTTCGGTAGACTCGCCCCCAGTATAATATTGATATGATGACTTATGCTCCTGATGGGCAGCAACGCACAAGGTAATTCGTCCACCACAATGTCATCGAACTCCTCTAGCAATTCCTGAATTTCCTCCGATAAATCATCTATATTAGTATTGGTCAAGACGACTCTAGATTTTCTTACCACAACAAACTACATTTATTCATCTTTCTTGACTTCATCAAGAAGCTTCTTCCCACTCATGAGAACTATAGTATTGCTCGTCTCTGTTTTCACCTCCTTATCCTTAATTGGCAGCAACATATGCGTTCTAACATTTTTTTCCAGAGTGTATGTGTTCTTTCTTCCATCATGCACCACATTTTTGTCATATTTCCATGGTCTTCCCCACAATAGATGATAGACATCGATGGGAATAACATCACATAAAATTTCATCCTTATATCCACTTATCTTAAACTCAACTAAAAATTGTTTAATGGCAGTTACCTGATGCCCTTTTTGGAACCACGAGATTTTGTATGGGCTTAGATGTGTAACAGTCCCTAATTCCATATTCTCCACCATTTCTGTAGATACTAGATTATTTGTGCTTCCATTGTCCACTATTATCTTGCATACCCTATCCTTGGTCTTGCAAGCAGTTCTAAACAAACTGTCCCTTTGGACTGGGTTCTCTAGATTCAAGAGAACTTTCCTCATCATTAAGGATCTTCCGCCCTCAGCATCTTCTTCCTCAACATTCTGTCCTTGAGATTTGGCAATGTGAGTTTCACCATATTTCTTCCTATCTGGACAATCATAGGATTTATGTCCGTTTTTTCCACAGAAAAAGCATTTCACTTCACCTCCTTTGCCTCTTCCTCTTCCTCTGGCTCAAGGAAAAGTGTTTTGGTCAGCATAATGTCTCCCCTATGAGATTCCTCCTCTCTCATATTGAGTTTGAGGTTTCTTTCCCTCATATTTGGAATTTTTCATTCTGTCTTGGGCAATTGACTTACCTCTTCTTTGACTTCTACCTCGGCCTCTTTGACGTTTCTTTCGACTCATCTTCTGTTCAGCTTTCAGAGCCATATGATAAGAATCTTCTACAGTTCGGATGGTCATCATGCTCATCTCGTCCTGAATGTCATATCGTAGACCATTCATATATCTAGAAACTTTCTCATCATTGTTTTCTCGATGACCTGCTCTGATGTTTATCCTGTAGAACACTTCGGTGTATTCTTTCACCGTCATCATCTTCTGCCTCAAATTTTGCATCCTTTGAAACAGATTGATTTGATAATCTCTAGGTATGAATTTGGCCTTCATTTTTGCAACCATTCTATCCCAGCTTTTGATTCTTTGTTTTCATTTGCAACGCCTCTCAGCCTACATTTCATCCCACCACAGCGCTGCATCTCCCTTCAGTCTAGTGACTGCATGCTTAACTTTCTTATCCTCTTTGACATCCTTGTAGTCGAAGTATTTGTCCAGATATCTAAACCAATCTAGCAACTCCTCAATGTCTAAGTTGTCTTCATACATTGGAATGCCCATTTTTTCCCTGGAACCTATCCTTGCAACAGCTCTGAATAAGCGTTCTTCTGCAGCATCTTCGATTGCAATTTCTTCTCCTTCATTTCCATCTTCATTTTCACTTGCAGCTTCACTGATATCTCCAACATTGACTGTTCACCTCTGTTCCATATCCATGGCATCAATCCTAGCACGTAATTCATGCATCTCTCCTTCCACTGCTGGATCAGGCATTGGCCTTTCTCTTCCTCTTGATGGCATGGTTGTAAAATTCCTCTTTTCTCTCTACTACGGAAAGAAAAGAATTTGTTCTGTGCTTTGATACCACAACTGGTGTAGACCCCTGACCCTCAGGCTGATATCCGCGCATGATCTTCTCTAAACCACGACAAGAGTTAAGAAAAACCCTTGATTAAGACCACAAAGGATTTTCCAGCTTCCCGAGTTCGGCGCTTTCAACACAATGTCAGTGCTCTCTGCAACAACCGAGATGCGAAGCTCCTAATGGGCGTAAGGGATAAGCCCCCTCTCTTCATCCCCTTGGAGAAGTGACCACGAATAAGGCCTTAGCACAAGATCCTTTCATGACTCGCGATCTCATGAGTTGGAGAATCGAAGACTCTTGACTCCTCTTGCTCCAAACCTATGATACCTGAGATGCGATACGGGTATGGCTCCTCCTCTTAGCACCTTTACAAGTGGCCTTCGGCTAGAGCTTAACTCTAGAACCTCAAGCAACTCGTGACTTCACGAGTTGGATTGTTGAACACTCGTGCTCCTCCCTTGCAAATCCCTGAAATGTGATAAGTCAATGGGGTGTTGACTCCTCCACAGTAACGCGTGTACACCACCTGTCACCCACTTCGACCTTTGTCTGCACACTGTATGTTTTCACCACCTATCAAACATATGGTCTTCGCTTACAGGATGTGCCACCTATCCACACGAGCCCTCGGCGCTCGGCACTTCGCGACTTTCACGATCCAAATGCAATGTTTCCCAACCTTTGAACCCCCGAAACGTGATACCACACAGTGTTTGGTCCAATGGTTCTGCCATGGCCAAGATCCAACGACTTAGATCTTTTTCCCTACATTTCGCGACTCGGGACTTGGAGCGGCCAATAATTTGGCCTATCCTTCAAAATCACGAACCCTGAATTCATGAAATGAGCCAACGACATGGGGTAAGCCACGATAAATGGCTCACGTTGACCCTCAACTCCTGGGTGATGGGTTTCTCGGGCCTCTAACCATCTTGAAACTCCTGTCAATCCTACGTTCCTCGTGATATCATGAGTTCTCCATGGAGAAATTAGACTGTCTGTCTCTGTCTTGACAACCTTCGATTCTGAACTTTGGAAAAGGCACTTGGACCTACTCCTTTCTTGATTTTGATCCATTTCTACCTTCACTCATCCTCTGTGACCTTCAACCGAAAATGATTGTCCGGGTATTCTACCTTTCCTTGGTGAATTCTAGGCTTCAAGCCTTCTCTGTGCATGAATATTGCACACTTAGAGATAACTCATGGTTATCCTTCGAGGGAAGCTCTGTGCACTCCTTGCAATAGATAATTCTTCAACTCTTCTGCAAGTTTGAAGAAATTTGTTCCCTTTTCCCAGCCTATGCACACTTTGCACGACTCTATGCTCTGTTTCACTCCTGCGTGTAAAGACACAATTTGAATCTCTTCTAAGCATTCTGAAATTAAATTCACAACCTGGTTTATGCACTCCTTCCAGACCCTCCACTGCGCTCTTTATAGGAGTTCTTAGAAAGAGAAACAATTGAAACTCATTCTCCCCTTATCCAAAATTCAATCATTCAACATAGAATTCTAGATCCTGCACACACATAGCATTTAAACAAAATGCATACAGAGAAAATAAATAGCCTGTAACATACCATTCAATAGGTGGTTCCAACAACCATAAAAAAAAATAGATTGGAATCAAAGCTTTCTTCTATTAATTCTAGTGCTCATATACATGGAAAATAACAGCTAAATGCATAAAAATCCTTCTTTCTCCTATATTCTCCTCTACATCTCTATAGCTTACGAATTCTGAATTATGTTACAAAGATACAAGGGTTGAGGGTGTCTATCATCCATTTTCCCTCCTAAGCTTCTAAAATTGTCTAATGTATCATTTAAATATACCTACTTGCATTAAACAAACTTAAATGCCTATTACATCCGTAGATAGGAACATACACTCCAAATCAGTTTGGATATTCAATACATAAATACTAATGCACTTTCCTCCTGATCATTACATTAATGTTTCAGATTTTAAAATTCAAAACATTTTCACAAAAAACGTGTTCAAATGAAATCTGTGCGTCCAACTGTCTCCTTTCTCTAGGCGCGTGCTTGCTGGCTTTATGTGATGCTCCTACATCAAAGTTGCATATAGTTTCATATAGTTGCATATTTGCATATATTTGCATACGAAATTGTTAGTATTTTTTGGTCAACATATATCCCCAGATGCTCAGTGGAGAACTGGATTTGAGACCCAGCAAAGAGTTCAAGTGTGGATCAATAGTTTGGAAATTGATGAGTTCATGTGTGGATCAATAATTTGGGCAACAACCAAATGACTCACATAGTTTTAAATATGTTCTATGGGCCATGTGAGTGGCATGAAATGGCTATAGTTGTAAATACACGGTCTACACTCTTCAATGTTTTTACAAGATTGAGATTGCATACAGTTCATTCTTTTTTATCCCCAAGCAAAAGAAAGATAGGGTTGTTCTTCCTCTAAATTTGGATGAATATGTTTCGTGGGGTTTCTTTAATGGGGCCTCTCAAGGGATACTAGGCCCTATGGAGTAAGACCTATTTACATAACAAAACACCACTGGCGGTCCTTTGAGTAGGGAGTGACATTGATCATAAAAATGACCAACTATTGCATTCACAAAGTATTGCTACATAAAATACTTTCTGCTACTCTATTTATCCAAGCACAACCTTAACCATATTTGAGATAACCTAAACCTAAACTACCTCCTTGCTAAATCAGGTTACTCACCACCTAGGAAGTTCATCACTTAATAAAAGGTGCTTCAATCTGACATCATATAAGTTACTTTGTTGCACTTCCAACACTTAGTAATGATGATACAATTGCAATACATGTGGTGGTTGATGGGAGGTTACTTGGTTACTCTAATATAATGTTTTGATTGACAATGCATTACAAAAGTATTTATGAGTATCTGACATTGTATATGCATGATTTAGTGATTTCAAGGGTACAATATTTCCAAATAGCATCCCACTCTCGAGTTGCATAAAGTTGCATAAAGCTGCATAAAGGGTACAATGTTGCATAAAGGTTCATAAGTTCCATAAAGTTGCATAAGTTTCATAAGTTGCATGTTTCATAGTTGCATATAGTTTCATAGTTGCATATAGTTGCATACGAAATTGTTGTAATATAGTTGCATATAGTTGCAACATAGTTTCATATAGTTGCAATAAAGTTGCATAAGTTGCATTGTTGCATAAATTTGCATATAGTTGCATAGTTGCATAGTTGGATAAGTTGCATATTTGCATATAGTTGCATATATTTGCTATATACTTGCATATAGTTTCATAAGTTGCATATAGTTGCATAAGATTCATTTTTGCATAAAGTTGCATATAGTTGCATACAAAATTGTTAGTAGTTTTTGATCAACATATATCCCCCGATGCTTAGTGGAGAACTGGATTTGAGACCTAGAAAAGAGTTCAAGTGCAGATCAATAGTTTGGAAATCCATGATACTGGAATTTCACATATTTGGAAATTCATCACTTAATAAGTTGCAACTATTAAGTGATGAATTTCCAAATATGGGATAACATACAAAACAATAGTTGACAAGGTCTACGCATCTATCCTTTGTGCAAGGAGAATGAAAAAACTATTTTCCATGATGTCGAAATATACAAATGTCGATGATAACTCAATTACATCATATATGCCATATTCTAACCCTCTTGTTCTAAATTTCCCTAATGACATAGGTCAATTGGATATGCATTGGTGTTGAAAAATTCCACCATCCATTTTATCGTAAATATTACATCAAAAACATTTCTTTACTAAGGTTTCCTCCCTAGTGCCGAAAAAACACCAGCCTAAAGTGAGTGGAATATTTGTTGAGGTGACAATGGGCAACCTTCCTAAGTGCCCCTAGAAGTGTACTTTCTCAAAGGACTTTTTAACATTTGAAGTGCATGTTTGGGATGTAACAAGTATCACAAAAGGTTAGGATATATCATGACAAGAGAAACATACTATAGATAGTGAAGGGGTGTAGGATAAGCACACAAGTGAGAAAAATTAAACCAAGCAAGAAAAAGGAACGAGCAATCAAGAATATGCTCAAGAAATCTAAAGGTCTAA
>JASDQU010710966.1:0-27682 GCA_032191745.1 Picea mariana
CAGCGACTTCCCATTGTGGTTAACATGGGGAGTGGTCTAGGGCAGTCTCTCTTCTCGAGGGTTACTCAAGAAGACTGGCCCGCCTCGCCGGACAGCGATTTCTCATTGTGGTTAACATGAGGAATGGTCCGTTTTGGAGGTTGATACAGGATAGTCTTTTCCTCTTGTGGTTAACAGAGGAAATGGTCTGGACAGTCATTCCTTAGGGTTTATACATTCTCTCTAGGGTGCACTTTGATTAGTGTAGGAGGAATGGCCCAAGGTGGGGAATGGTCCAGGCTCAGCATTCCTTAGGGTTATACATTCTCTCCAGGGTGCACTTTGATTAGTGTAGGAAGAATGGCCCAGGGTGGGGAATGGTCCAGGATAGCTATTCTTCCTTTCTTGAGAAGAATACTCCAGATATCTCATTGTTCTACTTTGAGGGCAGATATTCTTTCAGATCTCACAAATGTGAGTGAAAGATTGGCCCAGATGATTCAGTTTATATCACAACATTGTTTCTGTGCAGGTTGATATCAGATGTTTGTTATGAAGACTGTATGACAGTAGATGTATACTACTGTGGTGGATGTGTTCCACTGTTTGTGACTATACGTTACTGATCAAGTACTTGTGTGTTACTTAGTGTGATAGTGTACCACTGGATTGTAGTTATGTACTACTATGGGTAGACACAGTTGTGTTCTATTTTGTTCTGATTGCCCTGAAGACCATCAGCAGTTTATTGGAAATAATTATCAGCCAGATGAATGATGAACAGAGAATTTCCAGACAGAGAATGGTTCAGAACATTTACTCTTCTAGATTAGAAGAATGGCTCTTGTATCACTCTGTGGAGTGAGCATCATGTCTAATTACTCAGATAGAGTATGATTTCGAGAGACGATGCAGCTGATGATGATAATGGTGCTCATGATCCAGTCTATATAACTATGTTGATGCTACCGGGTGAATGGTATGTTTTTGTGCTCAAGACCATTACCTGTAATACCTCCCTAGCTAGGAGGGAGTGTTGATATTATGGTAGCTGCGGGAGGTATTTACCTCCACGTGTAAACCTGACGAGAATAGAAGACTCCAGGAAGCAAGAGAAAACCCTAATGAGCTGGCTAATAACCCTAGAAGTCTTGTCGGCTCAAGAAGATAATTTATATTAGCTTATTAGCCTCCAAGAGAAGAAGTCGACCAGAAATAATAATAATATATTGAACGGACAGGTACCCAGAAGGAGAAGTCGGCCCCAGTAAGTTTGCCAAAACCAGTATAAATACAGGGCGTCGGTCTCTCATTTGACAAGTCTCAGAATTGCAGAGCAGCAACTGGTGCGCATTGCAGTTCCCAGTTTGGTGTGCACGTGTGGAGGAGAGCTATAGTTGCAGCTGCTGCAGCAACCAGTTTTCGGTTTTGGCTTGGACTATCTCTTGGGTAGGGTTTGGACTATCTGATCAGTTATTGTTGGTGCGCTATCCTTGGAGGAAGATGCGCTACACCTTGTTTGGCTATCTAGCCTAGGGTTTGCTTCCAGAGTAATTCTCAGTCAAGGTTAAGGTGCTCGGAGGGTGGCTTCAGCCTATGGTTGGGTGACAAGGGTATTGTCAATGGTAAAATGAGCACACATCTTTCATATTCTAACAGGACCATTTATATTGTTGCTATATGTGGATGACTTGTTCTTGACAGGTGAAGAAAAGCTCATCACAGATTGTAAGAAGAAGCTTGTCGTTGAATTTTAAATGAAGGATCTAGGCCCGATGCACTATTTCTTAGGTCTTGAAGTATAGCAAAGCCCGGAAGAGATTTTCCTTGATCAAGGAAAGTATGTTGTGGAAATTCTGAAGAGATTCGACATGATGGACTGTAAAGCCATGCCCACTCCTATGGAGACGAATCTGAAGTTATCGGTTGATACTTCGTCAGAAATAGTTGATGTTACTCTATACAAACAGATGATTGGTTCGTTGATGTATCCGACGAATACCAGACCAGATATATGTTTTGTTGTGAACACCTTGAGTCGGTATCTGGTGGAGCCCAGACGTGTTCACCTTGTAGCTGCAAAGCATGTGATGAGATACCTGAAGGGTACGTTGGACTATGGCCTCTGTTTTACTGGAGATTGTGACTTCAAATTGTATGGCTGTACTAATTCAGATTGGGCTAGAAGTGCTTCAGACAGAAAAAGCACTTCAGGATGTTGTTTCAGTTTGGGGTCAGCCATGACTTCGTGGCAAAGCAAGAAGCAATCCAGTATTTCTCTCAGTACGGCAGAAGTGAAGTACACTGCAGCATGCTCCGCCAATTGTGAAGCCATATGGCTTTGGAAGTTGTCGACGGATCTATTTGACCTACAGATAGATGCTACCGTGATCTTTTGTGATATCCAGAGTTGCATAAAGATGACAGAGAACCCAGTGTTCCACGATAACACGAAGCACATTGAGATCCGGTACCACTACATTCGTGACTTGGTACAGAAGGGAGCTATGAAGCTCCAATATGTTGGTACAGATGAGCAGGTAGCAGATGTGTTGACTAAGCCTCTGTCTCGTGTGAAGTTTGAGTACTTCCGAGACAAGCTTGGTGTAGTCTGAAAAGACTTCCCTCGAAAGGGGGAGTGATGTTCATGATACTATGGTATCCTGACCATAAGCAGGGAAGCTCGTTAGGATTTATATCCTAGGGGATTGATCATCCTTGGACAGATCTCGTAAGGTCCGAATGCACGGTCTGTCGAAGTGCCTATGTATGTATATACTTGTTGTGGTCAGTAGTGTGGCAGCTCATTAGGATTTATATCCTAGGGATTTTATTATCCCTCGACAGATCCCGTAAGGTCCGAATGGACGGTCTGTCGGAGTGCCCACAGTTGTTGTTGTTGTTACTGTTGTTGATGCTCCTATCTCATCCTGTTGTCATTGATTGGAGGACACTGAGATTAATTTTGCCATATGACAGCTTGCCCTAGCCTAGCACACCTCCTGGTGGTCTCAAATTACAACTTGGTGAAAGTTGAAATTTCTCAATTACAGTTACAATTGCAATTGCCAGTTACAGTTGCCAGTTGCAGTTGCAGTTGTAGTTGCCAGTTACAGTTGCAGTTGCAGTTGCCAATTACAGTCGCAGTTGCAGTTGCAATTGTCATTCGTCAGTGGCAGTTTTAGTTGCCAATTGCGCAAACCTTGAGATTAGAAGACAAGTTGGATGGTGCTATAAATTTCATAGGTACGCACTTCTATATAAGTTATATCATGAGGGTGTTTGCAGGATATGTACACTTGGCAAAAGGACATTTGTTCAAGTAGTGACAGTAGATCCAAAAGGATCATAGATCTAGTGCACTCAGAGGAAGCTCAAGAATCGAAGGCAGCAGTGATGATGTCTCCTACATTATATGACAACTCGAAATCAAATGGAACAGCAACAGCAAGACTCTAGGTTTGCATATCAAGTTTGATATTTTATATTGTTGCATCTTAAGTAAATGTTATAACTAGGACAACAGTCTTTAGAGTTCTATTACTACTGAGTACATTTGCTATCAAATGTTTAGTAACACTTGAGTATTGTTGGTACGATGATCATTATGTAAATGTTCATTGTCTAGTACTAATGATGCACTTATTTACAAGATGAAATTGATCTCTTCTAGGAGATGTTCTTGGTTGTTGTCTTTGTCCCAGGCAAGTTACCTTGTAAATTCCATGGAAGTTACCATGGAGATGTTCTTGTTTTGTTCCGGGCAAGTTACCATGGAGGAATAATCGGTCACAACACTAGAAAAGCCTTGTCCGTTCTTCTTATTCTTGTTCCAGGCAGATCATAGGTGATAGCTCCGAGAAAGAGCTACAGTGACGGTTGTACATGTTCTTGTTCTTGTTCCGAGCAGATCACAGGCGATGGCCCTGAGAGGCAACGAGTGACAGTTGTAGGAGGCAACAAATTAGATGATCTCTAGTTTGAGACATGGAGCAGACTATCCAGACAAGAAGTTGTATACATCCATGTACCGAAGCAGAAGAGGACGAAGTTAGAACCTTTTGGAAAGAAGGGTACTTTTATGGGATACAGAGTGTCTCATATGGAGATTGATTGTGAGGAGCAGAAGGCTCTGAGGGATGACCATACAAATCCCTCTAGTTCAATTGTTCACTCTTCAGATCATCAGGAAGAGTCAGTAGAGCTAGAAGGGCCAGTGGATCTACCTAGAGATATTGCAGTGACCGAGAAGAGGCCAGCATGGATACGTGATACTTTGCAGGATCCAGAGAGGCATGCAACTCTCAGTAACACTTTCAGGAAGAGCAAACAACCTCTAAGGTTCTCGAGTTATATGACATCAATCAGTCACATCATTGATTCCAAAACCCTCCAATTATGAGGAGGAGCAAATGGTGCCACCAATGGTGAGGCAGGTGGCCCCACCATGTACCGACTCAGAAGGAGCCAGAGTTCAGAGGGAGTCAGCCCTCAGGATCCAGTAGGGAGGAGCAGACCCCCAAGACAATTCATAGGACATCAGACTTCAGAGGAAGTCAACAGATGCAAAGGGAGCATATGGCTCCAGAGATTGTATAGACTCGAGGGAACCAAGCTTCAAAGAGAGCAAGAGACCACACAAGTTTTCCAGCTATGTGGCACTGATGAGTAAGATCATTGATTCAAAACCTTCCACTTATGAGGAAGCTGCAAAGAAGAAAGTGTGGAAGGATGCTATAATGGAAGAATACCAATCCATCATAAAGAATGATGTGTAAGAAGTGGTTCCGAGATCAGAAGGGAAGTCAGTGGTGACTTCCAAGTAGACCTACAAGATCAAGCATGCTTCAGATGGAAGCATAGAGAAGTACAAAGCTAGATTTGTGGCTAGAGGATTCTCCCAGAAAGAGGGAGAAGATTGCGACGAGACATTTGCTCCAGTAGCCAAGTACATTTCTATTAGATCTATTGCTTTTGTTGTGGGTTGGAAATTACACCAGATGGATGTAAAGACTGCTTTCTTGAATGGTGTAATTGAAGAAGAAGTGTACATAGAGAAGCCACAAGGTTTTGTAATCTATGGGAAGGAATCCCATGTTTGTAAATTGAAGAAAGCTTTGTACAGGCTTAAGTAGGCACCCAGGGCATGGTATGCCAGAATAGACAGCTATTTGATGAGCTTGGGATTTACCAAGAGTGATGTAGATCCCAACCTTTACTACAAGATTGAAGATGGTTGCCCCTTGATATTGGTACTATATGTGGATGACTTGTTTCTTACAGGGGATGAGAAGCTTAGAGATGGGTACAAGAGGGAGCTCAGTTCAAATTTCGAAATGAAGGATCTAGGGTTGATGCACTATTTCTTGGGATTAGGTGTGGCAAAGACCAGATGAGATCTTCCTTAGCCAAGGAAAGTATACAACAGAGCTCCTGCAAAGATTCGGGATGATGGATTGCAAGTCCATGCCCACACCTATGGTTACGAATCTGAAGCTCTTGAGTGATTCTTCTTCAGATTTGGTTAATCCCACGATGTACAGACAGTTGATCGGATCCTTGATGTACCCGATTAACACCAGGCCGGATATATGCTTTGCAATGAGCACATTGAGTCAGTACATGGTTGAGCCTAGACATGTACATTTGGTAGCAACAAAGCATGTATTGAGGTACCTGAATGGTACGGTTGGATATGGACTCAAATGTGTCTTGGACGGTGAAGTAAAGCTACAAGGTTACATAGACTCTGACTGGGCGAGGAGTGCAGTGGACAGGAAAAGCACATCAGGATGTTGCTTCAGTTTGGGATCAAGTATGATCTCATGGTTGAGCAGAAAACAGTCGTCAATGGCACTCAGTACATCAGATGCAGAATATATAGCAGCGAGTGTTGCAAGCCGTGAAGCAGTGTGGCTTCGAAAGTTGCTTGCAGGGTTATTTGATCTAGAGTTGGAGCCAACTTTGATATATTGTGATAATAAAAGTTGTGTGAAGCTTTCAGAGAATCCAGGCTTCCACGACAAGTCAAAGCATATAGAGATCAAATACCATTTCATCCGAGACATGGTGCAGAAAGGAGCAGTAGAACTCCGATACATATCCGCAGATGAGCAGATAGCAAACATTCTCACCAAGCCTTTGTCTAGAGTAAAGTATGAGTACTTCAGAGACAAGCTTGGTGTGATGCAGAATGTCCACCCTCGTTGAGAGGGAGTTGTGATGTTTCTCCTACAGCGGACAGATACTCTCCCTTTGGCCAAGGGATTCCCAGATCAGTGATGTGAAATGACTGAGGGAGTAATGAGTAGCCTGGTACAAGTCTTTCCTGATCCATTTGAAGTGGCTAGGTGTGATTGGGATTTGTAGCATGGTCTTGCATATGCCATGTGAAGTGGCTAGGTGTGATTGGGACCATGGCGTAGCCTTTCCTAATCCAAGTGAAGTGGCTAGGTGTGAATGAGGCTATGGTGGTAGTCTTGTCCATACCATGTGAAGTGGATGGGTGTGATTGGGACTACTAGGAGAGGAGAAACATCATAGATACTTACAGTGTAGTCTTGAAACTATGGTGGTAGTCTTGCCCATGCCATTTGAAGTGGATGGGTGTGATTGGGACTACTAGGAGAGGAGAAACATCATAGATACTTACAGCATAGTCTTGAGACTATGGTGGTAGTCTTGCCCATGCCATGTGAAGTGGATGGGTGTGATTGGGACTATTAGAGGAGAACATCATGGAAGAATACCTCCCTCGCTAAGAGGGAGTGTTGATGTTTTGTAGTAGCGAGAGATATTCCCTCCTGGACAACTTTTCTTAGAGAGGAAGATTCCAAGAAATCAAAGAAAGACCATTGAACAGTTGAAGAACACCCCGGAAGAAAAGTCGGCCCACAGGAAAATAATAAAGTGGAAATAGAATTTCCAGGAAGAGAAGTGTTGAATTTTTTATGCTT
Organism: Picea mariana; assembly: GCA_032191745.1. Taxonomy (NCBI): domain Eukaryota; kingdom Viridiplantae; phylum Streptophyta; class Pinopsida; order Pinales; family Pinaceae; genus Picea; species Picea mariana. The sequence continues at coordinate 6,936 of JASDQU010710966.1, forward strand.
AGCTCAAGCACATGTAGTTTATTTGAATTTAGCATGAACTTGAACCATAAACAATGCAACAATACAATATACAATAGTTGCAGTAACCAAGATCACAAGAAGAATAACCATGCACAAGAACACAAGAAGTTATCCTGGGAAATCCTTTCTCAATCAAGGGAAAAACCCAGCAATCCTTTGCTATAGAGTCAAGAGAAGATCCCCCACACCATAAACCCTAGAGCACACAAGAGGGTGCTCTATGACCTTGAAACTTGCGCCTAAGAGAAGTGCGCACTTCAGTCATACAAGTAGCTTGAGAGAATGTTACAATGAAGTGTGAGTGAGTGATCCACAATGGGGATCTACTCACTTATATATACAAGACCTAACACAACAATAGGTGTGTCTATTGGCACAATAGGGCCGACCTATACAACTCAGAAATATAATTAATCTTTACACAATATTAATTATCTTTTACATGGTGGGGCCGACTTGTACCCTTCACAATACAAATTAGGGTTACAACAAATCTTACTCTTAGACAACATAGCAAGGATCTCTCACATCCTCTAGTGCTCAGCCACTAGGGACACGTCCACCTGTGCTCAGCCATAGGGACGTCACTCTCAACAGATCAACTCAATTAAGTCCATAGGAGTACCATCTGGAGAGCCATCTCAAGTCGACTCAACTAAGTCCATAGGAGTCTGACAGGAGAACATCTCAAGTCGTCTCAACTCAGTCCAAAGGAGCACGACAAGAGACCACACGTCATCTCAACTCAGTCCAGAGGAGTATGACACACCCATCACATGGGCTCTCTCATAGATCGTCTCAACTCAGTCCAGAGGAGAACGACCTGGAGAATGTCTCATGAAGTTTTAATCATCAACAAGTCGGCCATAGGAAAATACTAAAGTGGAAATAGAATTTCCAGGAAGAGAAGTCGGCCCACAGGATAATAATAAAGTGGAAATAGAATTTCCAAGAAGAGAAGTCGGCCCCAACTAAGTGACTGAACTAGTATAAATAAAGGTGACGCCTTTGCTCATTTACACACACAACACTCATCATCTCAGCAAGGAAAAGGAGGCGCAAGTTTGAGGCAACCCTAGGAGACGCTGCAACTGGAGTTCTTGGTGGTTTCTCTTATGTGCTACCTCTAGAAGAGTTGTGCTAGGGTTGTGAGGTGACTCAGTTGTCTACCCTCGCTAGGGTTTGACAAGAAGAAGAGATAAGTACTTCTTATCAGGGTTTCTTCATTGTTGGTTTTGCTCTTGTGAATAGAGCTTATTCATGGTTGTACTGTATTATCAGAAATATTCTCTCTAAGAAAAGTTGGTTGGGTTTTTCCCTAAGTTTGGGGTTCTCCCAAGATAAATCTTTGTGTCTTCTTGTGCTTGTCTATCTGCTTCTAGATCCTGCTTATATTTTTCAGTATATGATTGTTGAATGTTAAAAGAAGATCAAAGTACTCTAGTAAATCTATTGTTACTGAAAATGTAAGAAAATCTAACATATCTTAGGAGTTGTCACATGCAATAACGGTTGATGTTGTCCCCACCATGTTTCAACTTGGCAAATGGTATGAATTCTATGAGTTATTATGAAGTTAGAAGATGATACTTTAATGTTTTTCTACCTAATGGCACTTGCATTTTGACATGACTTATCATTTATGTTGCAATGGGATTTGTGTACATGCCTCGAAATATGTGTACTTGCATTGGGATCTGTGTATCTACATTGGGATCCATGTCTACTTTGGGATTTGTGACACGTGCCTTAGGATCTGTGACTGCCCTGGGAGTTGTGAGCTTTGCCTTGGGAGTTGTGAGCTTTGCCTAGGGTGTTGTGTACAACATGGATCATTGTGATATCTTGTCGGGAGCTATGACAGGGATATTGGATCCTTGGGATGAAAAGTTCACACCTTTTATGGAGGACAATGCACACTTTAGAGAAGACGTTGCACCTTGGAGGAGGTGTTATCCATGTTTTGAGCCTTGTTAATGGAGTTGTCCATTCTTAGAGAGTCCTCACGCCCCACGCATGCCACACGAATGGCTTTCTTCATCATTTTGAGGAGGACGACTTGGTTGAGGAGTTGGTTACTTTGGTCATTGAGTTTGTTAGCTTGATTTGAGGAAGTTTGTTGAGGACCTTTTGACTCCTTCCCCCCTCATTGTGAACATCATTGTATAGGTGGCATAACCACGTCCATAGTTAGTTGAGGAGATAATGGGTCTTTATGTTTTTCTAGGATAGATCTAGGAAAATATTATTTTCTATTGAGAAGGTTGTTAGATCTCTTGCCTATATAAGAGAAACAACTCTCATTGTGAACATTGCTAGAAGCTTGTGGAGAAAACTCTTTGTCTTATTTTTGGTTATGCTATGAATGGTTAGCTAGAGCACTCTCTTGGAGATTTTGTCTATATGGATGCTTTGCAAATGGATGGATGTTCAATGGATCAATGGTCTTGTGTGTCGAATTTGATGAGTAAGCGGTTCTCTTTAAATCTTCATGGTTATTTATTTTTGAAATGTGTAGTGTGGTGTTGCTTCTCTAGAGTTGGTGGTGCGCACTCTTCTCCTTTCTTGATAGGTCCCTTCTCAAGAATATTGAAGGATTTCTAGAGGAGGATCTTCCCCTTGATCATCTTGAAGCTTGTAAGGCTACTAGGACGATTTGGTAGGGTTTGAAGTGGTCAACCCTATCTATCATTCTAGCTTCACTTACAATTTCTCAAGAGGAGCCTTAGTTGACCCCATATGCCCAATAAATAAGCTAGGCACTAGTCTATCATTTTTCTACTTAATCTTAAATCAAAAATATAATTTTTCCTTTTTGTTTTAAAGTAGATTTAAAATTGTGTAGCTTACCCCTTGAATTTTCAGCCATAAAACATATAGACATCTTGGTGAATTTTGCATGTGATTGAGTTGGAAATCATTTATCTTGCAAAGTTTACCTTGCTGTCCTATATTTCTGCATTGAATAGAGCAAATCGATTCATCCTTAGTGACTGTTATGTGCCTTTCATTTTCAGATTTGTAAGTTGCATTTAATTTCAGATTTACTTATTGCGTTAGCCTAATTGAGTCATAAATTCTTACATGCTTTTAGGGCTGAAGCTTACTGCTGTTATTTACTTGTTCATGTTACATTTTCATGCATCTTTAACCAAGTTTTATAGCAGCAAGAGTATATTTCACATCTGGAAGGTTTTGGGAATAAATACACTTGACATCATCTCATAAAACCCCCCAAACTTGCCTAGAAGAATTCTTAACTTAATCTGGAATTTACCTTAATTAATCAACTTAACCTTCCACTCTCTTATCATTCTAAATTGGTGATAATTGGGTAGTAACATAGGTGACCTTAGACTTGACTTGTCTTGCCTTAGGAACCCTAAGTGCTACTAGGGAAGCATCCCTTGTGTTGAGTTTGTCCCACACTAAAAAGAGGGAAGTTGTTGTCTAGGTGACAGTGGAAACACTTCATGTTACACTCAGCCTTGGTACCTTGTGAAGGCTTTGCACTGGGGTGCAAGTTTGTGTGATAACAGGGAGTATATTTTATACCCTGATTTTTGTTCTTTGGTGGTGGCATGTTATCCCGCAATTTGTACTTTGATAGAAGGGAGAGGCAAATGAAGACAAATTGGTGTAACGGGAGACTATCCTATCACTGTCACCTCAATAGGATGTCTCTTTCTATTTAGGGTGGTAGGCCCAGGGGAGACGTCCCCGGTGACCTGGGGTTTTGAGAAGACAAAGGATAAAGGCCAAGTAAAAGGTTCTCTCTCACAAGTCACCACCGATCAGAAAGTCCAGTTAAACAATCAATAAAGAGATAATAAACCAGAAGTGTACCTGCCCGGAACAAAGCAACATAAAACTATATTTGCAAGAGCACTTGTTGGTTAGTACTTCATATAACCAAAGACTTTCTCAATAAAAGCAATTGACTAATATATTGATGAAGTAAACAAAGATGTATAACGGCAATAATCACAAGACAATGCTTCACAATTGATGCCTTAGAAAAGCTTCAAAATGAGCATGAATGATTAATCATCAATGTCATAACACCATCATTCATTAGAAGCAAATAAGGCTATGCATTAGTCAATCTTTTCAATCGCTTAGAGAAGCTTTAAATGCTGCAGAATATGGCTGTAACTTAATTGAATAATAGCAGCAATAAGGTTAGTAGATCAAACTAATCTAGGGTTAGAAGGTGTTAGTAGTTTGTTCAAAGATTTAGATATTTGAAGGTTGTGATCAAAACACTTAAGAGAGAGGTCTTAGACTAGTGCTTTCATAGGGCAAAATGGAGTCAACAATTGGCTGCAAGAATTGAAGGAGCAAGATGATATTAATAGAGCCAAAGACAGAAGGAATTGATAGATGAAGTGTCAGTGAACCGAGGCTTCAACCACCAAACCCTAGGGGAAAACGACTACTAAGGTGTAAGTAACCCTAGGCCTTAGTAGATTTTCCTCCTTCTTTCAATGACAAAGTAAAATCGGCTAAGATGAAGTGACAAATGCTAGGGTGTTGCAATGGCAAGGCCCTAGCATCGGCTTCAATAAGACGGCTCCTTGGCACAATCTAGTAGGTGGATAGCAAATTAGAGCAAGGACAATAACATGTGCTTGATCCCTAGGGTTTAGGCTAGAAATTTCATAAGTATTAACAAAATGCAAAGTAAAACACCATAACCATTCAAGTAAGAGAAGAATTGCAGAATTTTACTCACATTCACCAAGCATCATCAAGCAAAACCCAAGTTGTAGACTTTCCACCAAGAAAAATGCCAAATTCACCAAAAATAGCCCTCCTCCAACAAGTGCGCACTAAATTTCAGTCCAAAAGCCCTATTGAGGGCCACAAATTTCAGACCTCATACAAATGTGAGTGAAAGATGATGATAAAATGAGAGTTTTGGCTCTCTATTTATACAATACCATTGACCTTTAATTTTACTTTAGGTCAAAAAAGGCCGACATGGCCAGTTTACATCAAAAATATTGTTTTACATTTAATGTCACAATTTAAACCCTAAATCAAGCATAAATGATGATGTCATGCCCTTTTAGGGTGACGTTAGGCCCTTTTAGGGCAACGTTGACCTCCTGAAGCAAAATGTTAGGCCTTCTTGGGCCTCAGAAACCTGCCACACGTGCCACTTGGCACACAACTGCCTCCCAACACCTCCACAAGCACTGGATGACGTCATGGGTGTCCTGGGTGACGTCATGGGCCTTCCAAGGCCTACATCCTAGTGGAAAGGGCACAACCCCCCTGGGTACGGGTGTGCCAAGATGCCTCTGGTGGAACATCCTCCTCTTTCTTTGGTGCAATCCTCTGATCTGTCTCTGCCCCCTGCTGGGGTCTCAGCATCCATTTGGTGGGCTTTCAGCCCCATGGAGATCTGAACTAATCATCTCCCCATGTGTACCTGTCCATCAGGGTACCTATCCATCAAGTATGGTCCTGTAACATCAACAAACACGCCCTCCATGGGTTCATAAGTCACAGGGATCATAGCAATGTCAATCACATCTAATCATGAAGTTATTAAACATGTGCACAAAACCCCCTTTACCCGGACAAGTGCTCAAAGACATTATACTAATCTACAAGCCAAGCTTGGAGGAAACGCTAGGATGTCCTATTGGGCTAATGCTCACTGGATGTGGGGTGTTTCCGGGAGAAATCAAATCTAAGCCATGTGAGTGGATGAGGTGGTAAGGGATGTATGGGCAAGGGGTGCAATGATAGCAGGGAAATGTATGGCTTACCTGTGGGTGCCTCTATAAAGGGTGAACTACACCTGTCATGGATGCAAATGTTTCCAAGCCAATTCATGCCTTTTGTCTTTATTCTTATTGTTTTTTTCTTTCAAGAAGCTAGTTAGGGGACACTGCCCTAGCGTGGTGACCAATGGTGGCAATGTTACCCACAAGCATTTCACGGAAATGAGAAGGTTGGCTCGTGATGAGACCCCCTTTCTCCTGGCTATGCCACCAAGAGCCACTACCCTGGCGAGGTGACCAGCTATTGGTAGCATCATACCGCTACATGCCCATGGACCTAATAGGTTGCCTCGTGATGAGACCCCCTATCCTCTAACTAGGTCTTGTTTTATTATTTTTATGGGTCCCTTTGTTTCTTGCTAAGAAGCTTTTTACTGCTTTCTCAGGGATCCCTAGGCGAAGCATCTCAAGGTTTCATTCTTTGGCTTCTATCTTTTGCCAACTACTTTTACCCTCTGGGCCTTTAGCCCCTTCTTCCCACAAGGTAAGGTACAACCCTTAAATATTTGGCCAACCCAATGCCAGGACTAGTGTAATGGGATGGATGAGCGGGAGAAAGATGGAAAGTGGTAAGTATGGTGGGAGTGGACGATGGCTTCTCATGAATCCCCCCAGTGGCAACTCAAACCCTATGGGTACCAGCTTACTAGGGCATCCTGTCGTTTCCCCCAGATATGGTCAAGTGGAGAGGTATAAGATCCAAGCACCCGTTAGAAACAAATAGAATTGAATGCACATATTCAAAGGTTTTGAGGATCAGAGTGACACATACCATGATACCCGGACTCATTACCTCTGGGAGCAAGATCCATCTCTACTACAGGACCAGGCCAAGGTGACGGATGTTGTTGTTGCTGACAAAGTGGAGGCGCTAAAGAATGAAAAGATGGGCCCTCCAGGGCCACACTCAAGTCGATCTAGCTCTCGGTACTCCATGTCTAGGACCTGTGGGCCTTGAGACATAATCTCCTTAGTTATCCCTAAACTGGGGGATAACATGGCCAATATGTGGCCTTCTTTCGTAATATGCATTATAGATAATTGTTTCATAGAAAATAGAAGCATGTTTCAAGAACAAACTGAATGAAAAAAAAAGATATTTAAAGGTTTGCCTAGCGTGAGTCTATCTTCTTAATTCTAAATATACAAAGAAAACCCACTTCTACTAATTTCACCTCATGTTTGTTTTCGCACTCGATCTGAGTGAACAAAGTAGGTAGTCCTTTCATAGATAGTTATAGTTTTGCAGATAGGGAATATATTTGTTTGTCTCTAAATACCAAATAATTTCTAATCTATGTTTAAGGCATGTTTCATCGTGTTGGGTGATTTCTTTCCACTCATTTGTAAGTTCTTTATTGTCAGCAGAAGTTTTCTTTCAAAATCAAGCTAGCTTTTTTGAACAAAAGTGTTATTTGAGGGAGGTTTTGTCATATTTTAATCTCTCATATTGATTTCCTCTTACCTTCTTTGGTTATGAAGTTGTTATTAGCCTAAAAGAATGTTCCTCAAGCCCCTTTAATTCAAATATGTACTCCCGTTTTTAATGAGTTTTTAGTTTATTGTTTCAATGAATATCAAATTTTTTTATGTATTCTTCACACTATATGCCCATACCCGTGTACCCATGTTGTAGGATGTCATACATGGTACCTCATCTACATCCTTTTTAAATTATCATTCCTCGAAGCCATGTAAGTTTAATAAAAGTAATATTTGACATTGTAAAAAACAACATGCCTATTTGTAAGCAATGATGGAACTGTTGATATTTTGATGTAACTACGGAAGATATTCTTTTGTATTTGTACTGGTCAAACCTCGAGAAGGTTATTGTAATCTTATTGTATAAATCGGCTCAAAAGAAATTATTATTTTATTGTTATCCTTATTGTAAAAGTCAAAACAGCCCCTCTTAGGGTTGCGTCTTTTCGGGAGTCAAGTTATGTGTATAAATAGAGGTCGAGTTCCTCTCATTTGTATACACACACAATTCGCCTTCTCTTGTGTATTTGGAGCATAGCAAAGGAGGTCTAGCGCAGGAGGTCTTGGTTTCTTGGTCTTTGGTATCTTGGTCTTGGTCTATTTGTGGAGAGCTATAACGTGACATTGTACTGGTGGAAGGAATCTATACTGAAGAATTGGTTGCTAGGTTTTCTCCCCCGTGAGGCTTTCCCAGGATATATCTTGTGTTATGTGATTGTTTATCTTTCAGTGATCCTATTACATGCAATTTTTAATGAATGTTAAAGAAGATAACCGTAACTTCTAAAATTATAACATGGTATCAGACCAGGCCTGAATAGAAGACAGTTCGCAAATCTAGAAGACAAAAGGAGTCGTTTTTCTTGAGAGGAGTGATTGTCGGACAAGACAAGACCACCAGCAAGTGCGCCCTAGTGGAGCGCATCTTTTCCTTGGATCAGATCTTCAAAGTCCAGAATTTATGATTTAGGGGCAGGATGACTACCGGAACCAAGATTGATGAGAAGCTGGAGGGAGCTAACAACTTCAGAGCCTGGAGGTACAGAGTATCCCTCCTCCTAGAAGAACATGATCTAGAGAAGTTCACTAAAGAAGAGGTTTCAGAACCATAGGGAGATGAGGCTAAAGCAAAGCACAAGAAGGATATGGTCAAAGCAAAGAGGATTATTGCAAACTCCATTAAGGACCATCTTATTCATCACATATCTTCATTATCCACTCCAAAAGAAATGATGGATGCCTTAACCCGACTGTTTGAAGGCAACAACATCAACCGAAGAATGCCCTTGAGAACTCAGTTAAAGAACGTGAGGATGCAGAATTCATAAACCATCCACTCTTACTTCTCAAGAGTGAACCAGATCAAGGAGCAGATAAAAGCCATTGGTGATACAGTGAATGGAGAAGAAATGGTGATGACCACCTTGAATGGCCTCCCAAGGTCATGAGATGCATTTATTCAAAGGATATGTTCAAGAAGAAAGCTACCCAAGTTCAGTAGGCTATGGGAAGATTGCAACCAAGAAGAAGCAAGGACGGCAGCAAGAGAAGAGAAGATGACAGATGATGATCAATCCCTAGCCTCCCACACCAAGAAAGGAAAGAGCAAGAAAGAACCCTCCTCACCCAAGGAGTTTCAGAAGGGGCGAAGAAATAACCCAAACATCAAATGTTTCTATTGTCAGAAAATGGGACACATTGCTAGGAATTGTTGCCTCATTCAGAGACCAAGGGAAAAGAAAGAAGGTAAAAGGGATCATGTTCATACAGCTGAAGATGATGAGCCACCCAAGAAGGTTGCAAAGGAAGATGAATCAAGTGATGAGGAGTATGTTCTTATCTCAACCCTCACAGGAACTGTCACTCATGGAAGTGACATTTGGCTGGTGGACAATGGTGCTTCCAAGCACATGACAGGTTATAAAGACTCCTTGTCTAACCTTACTCATAAGGATTCACCACACAAGGTGAAATTGGGAGATGACTATCAATATCCGATCAAAGGACTCAGGAGTAGGAGAAGCCTCCTACAAATTAAACTCAGGAAAGCCAATGAAGATGAAGGAAGTTCTCTATGTTCCTGGATTGAAGAAGAACCTTCTCTCGATTTCAGCATTGGATGAGAAGGGTTACAGAGTTGCATTTGTTGACGGACAAGTTCTTATGTGGCTTAGAGGGAAGACTTTTGATGATGTTGTGGTGATTGGAGTTTAAGGGGGAGGACTCTACAAATTGAAAGGGTGATCAAATTCAGCATTAATTCACGACACTGTGAATCCCAGTGACTTATGGCATAGGAGATTTGCTCACCTACATTACAAGGCCCTACCGAGAGTGAGCAAGATGGTGACGGGACTACCAAAGATCCAGGAAAAACCAGACAGCGTGTGCAAAGGTTGCACACAAGGCAAGAACGTGAAGCATTCCTTTCCCAGCAACGATAGAAGAGCCAAAAGAGTACTGGAGATCGTGCACTCGGATGTGTGTGGACCAATGTCAGCAACTTCACTAAGCGGGTATGTATATTATGTGTCTTTTATTGATGATTACTCACGTAAAACTTGGATCTATTTGTTGAAGGCAAAGAATGAAGTGTTTGGCGAATTCAAAGAATTTAAGGCACTGATAGAAAACCTGACAGAGCGGAAGATAAAGACCTTGCGATTAGATAATGGAGGATAACTCACTTCAGAGGAATTCAAAGAATATTGCAAGGAAGTTGGGATTAAGAGGGAGCTTTCTACTCCCTACAATCCTCAGCAAAATGGAGTAGCAGAAAGGAAGAATCAGACGATCATGGAAGCAGTGAAGACTATGATCCATGATCAAGATCTACCTATGCATATGTGGGCAGAAGAAGCAAAGACTGCAATGCACGTGCAAAACAGAAGTCCCCACAAAGTACTTGAAAACAAGACACCAAAGGAGATGTTTTCAGGAGAGAAGTTGGAAGTCAGCCATTTAACGATATTTGGCTGCCCCGTATTTGTGCATGTCTCCAAGGAAAAGAGGATAGAATTGGATCCATCCGGAAAGAATGGCATATTTGTTGGTTACAGTGACACATCGAAGGCATATAGGATATATATTCTCGATCACCGGAAAGTTGATATTAGCCGAGATGTCACCTTCGATGAGAGTGCAGCTTTCAACAAATCAAAACAAGACTGTGCAAAAGAGGTTCATGAGGAGGAGAATGAAGTTACTAGAGTTCCAGAGGCAGAAGCAGTTGAACTAGAGGAAGTCATTCATGAGGATAATGACATGGCAGAACCTCAGAGGCCAGCAAAGATGCCTTCTCGCAAGAGAAGACTAGCTTGGGCATAGGAGCTCATTAGAGATGCAGAAAGATATGGTTCCCCAGAAAAATATCTTAGGGAAAGTAAGAAGACGAAACCGTATTCCAACTATGTGGCATGTTTGTGTGATATCATGGATGCAAAACCGTCCAGTTATGAAGAGGCTGCAAAAAAGAGGGTATGGAAGCAGTGTTGCACGAAGCGGGAGCGTTTTAGAAAGCGGGAGCGTGGGAAGCATCATTTTCCAAAAATCCTCGGAAACAAAGCATCCCGGAAGCGTATGTTATATATATATATATATATATATATATATATATTGCATTTATATTCAAAAAAACATGTAGAAAGACAAATTAGCTGCAGAATATATGAAAACATGCATATTTGTACGTCAAGATAGATAGAAATGGCATCTAAATTCCATACTACATAGTTCATCAATGATTAATCATTCGAGCATCAACCATCTAGATTCTAGATTCTAGCAATTACAAACTTACAAACCAACATACAAATTTTTAATGCATATTGATATAATAGAAAGTATACCATAAACTTATGAAATGAAATCATATATCCAAAAAACTATCAACAATAATATGAGTCATGACCAAATAGTTATGTTTACAAAATAGGCCATCTACACTGAAGTATGAAAACCAAAAGGTCCAAAACAATAAAGTTTAAAGTTTAAAGTTTAAAGATTAAACTAAGCTAGTTGCTAAATATTATGAATCTATCATTTATATTCTATGACATATAAAGTAATGAAAAAGGAGAATCATCAAATTGTAAACAAGTACCCCATCCTCCTTCCACCACTGTGGGTACTGCATGGGCCTCCACGTGGTGGTAGTGCAAAAGTAGATGCAGACGGTTGCGGCAGAGCTGAAGATGAAGCCCCTATTGTTGTAGCTGAAATCTTGGACATGGGGACCCTAGCACTGGATGGGGGTGGCATCTCAACATGATCATCGTCGTCCAAAAGAACACTCTCCAATTGCTCTAAAAGCAATACTCCATCCTCCAAATTATCCTCCTCCGAATTGTTGTCCCAATGCCTCAAGTTTTGATCCATCTGCGCCTCCTTACAGTAATGGGACAACAATCGCAAGTTGTAATGAACATAGACCAAGCTCTCTGCCCGACTTACATTCAACCTGTTCCTTTTAACGCTATGGATGAAACTGTAGGTGCTCCAACACCTCTCTGCAGAAGAAGTGTTCACCACCTATGAAAGCATCCGTGTTGCCAAACGTTGTAGCTGTGGTGTAGCACCGCCATGCATGTTCCACTACTCAAGAGAATTTAGATTCCCTCAATCTCTAATTGCATGGTTGGTCCCAAAGGCACCATAGCTAAGGATGTAATGGCTCAATTGTCTCCTTATGTTGTCACACTCCTCGTCCGGGATGAGTTTATCTAATGCTTTCATATAACCTACTTGAACCTCTGGATCTTGGTGTGGTCTTTTCTTGGTCCCACCACCAGGTGTTGGTGATGAAAGCCATGATACATGATAGTATTTAGGTGTTAGCACATATGCTAAGGCATGTAGTGGAATATTTAGCATTTCCCATCGTTTTTCCACCTCTACACAAATATGGCTATAGAGGTTGACATCTATAGGTTCAACAATGTCTTTAATCTGCCCTAGCATGCTATCCATTTGCTCATACACCTCCCCAATTATTGGTCGATCTAAATCTGCAAACTTGATCATGTGATAAATTGGCTTGGTGAATTGCAAAACAAACCAAACCTGTAACAAAAACTGACTGTCAAGGACTGTCTCCTTCACTGTTGTTGCACCTTCTCTATCATTTCTCAATTCATCCAATGCATCACTCATCACCATAGCACCCAAAGTTTGTCTCACCTTCAATAGGCGCCTAAAGGTGAGGTAATAGCTAGCAAATCTAGTGTTTGCAATCTTAAGTAGTTGCAACCTAGAGTGATTGTTGTAGAAGTAATTGACCCTTGTATGCCCGGTGATAAATTTGATGAGTTGCTTGTGTCTCTTGTACAACTGATTAATCCATCCACATTCTCTATGCTTGACAATATCATGCATCAAAAGGTTCAAGGTGTGCACCAAACACCCAAACCAAAAGATGTGTGGATGAACTCGCTCAATGATTTTACCTGCTCCCTTACAATTTGTTGCATTATCAGTGATTACTTGAATCACATTAGAAGGACCAACATCATTAATTGTTTTCAAGAGGAGATCTGAAATGTTTTGGGAAGATGCAATAATTGAAGAGGAGTCATGTGCTGCAAGAAACATTGCACCAATAGCAGAAACACCAAGAACATTGATCAAATGTTGGTTTCTAACATTTGTCCAACCATCTGATACAATGGATACACCAATGTCCGACCATTCATCTGTAAACCGTGTTAGAGCTCTTTGAATTTTAGCTTTTTCCCTGTCAAGTAACACAGTTCTAGCTTTCTCATAGTTGGGGCTTCGTTGATTGCCTTGACAAGATCGTGCCAATAAGGGGAGTGAAGCACATTGAATGGGATACCACAAGCATAGAGAAACCGGACCACTTTTGCATCCACCTCATCCCTACTTCCAATATCAAGGAAATCTGCTATTGTTCTTCTAGATTCAGAGGTTCCAGAACCACGATGAGATGGAGATGTTGTTCTATTATTGCCATTTTTGAAACGCCCGGTTTCAGAAGTTCAAGCACTTCAGGGACAAGCTTGGCGTGGTCCCTCTTCAGAGGGAGTGACGAGGTACATATGCATTGTGGGGTAGTGGATGTCCTGGGGACATGTTGTAGCTATTTGAGAGCTACCCACAGGCCTTGGATGCATTGGTTGTGAAGTCATAGGGGTGCACATGATGAGGTACAGATGCATTGCAGGGTAGTGGATGTCATAGTGACATGTTGAAGCTATTTGAGAGCTACCCACAAGCCTTAGATGCATTGGTTGTGAAGTCATGTTGTACTATGGATATCCGATGATGTATAGATTCATATGTTCAATAGTGAATGGTCACGAGCTCGTGTGGCAACAAAGAATAGCTTCCTAGTTAAGAGGGAGTGTTGATATTTTGATGTAATTACAAAAGATATTATTTTGTATTTGTATTGGTCAAACCTCGAGAAGGTTATTGTAATCTTATTGTATAAGTCGGCTCAAAAGAAATTATTATTTTATTGTTATCCTTATTGTAAAAGTCAAAACAGCCCCTCTTAGGGTTGCGTATTTTCAGAAGTCAAGTTATGTGTATAAATAGAAGTCAAGTTCCTCTCATTTGTATACACACACAACTCGCCTTCTCTTGTGTATTTGGAGCATAGCAAAGGAGGTCTAGCGCATGAGGTCTTGGTTTCTTGGTCTTTGGTATCTTGGTCTTGGTCTATTTGTGGAGAGCTATAACGTGACATTGTACTGGTTGAAGGAATCTATACTGAAGAATCGGTTGTTGGGTTTTCTACCCCATGAGGGTTTCCCAAGATATATCTTGTGTTCTATGATTGTTTATCTTTCAGTGATCTTATTACATGCAATTGTTAATGAATGTTAAAGAAGATAACTGTAAATTATAAAATTATAAAAGAAACAAGGATAGTAGCAATCACATAAATAATAAAATTGAATTTATGATGAAAACTTCTTACCTCGACCACTTTAGAACCAAGAAATCGACCTCTTTGTTGCCACACATAATCAGCCAAAACAATGCTACAAGGCCATACAAATAGTCCATAATCTTCTTGCATCACCTAAAGTTGAGAAAGGTATTATTTAGTGATACACACAAGAATCCATGAAAAACCCATAGAATTATCTTGATGCCACAACATAATAAATGTAGTACTAGCATTTAAAAGATTTAACTGCAAATTGACAAATCAATACAAAAAAACAATAAATTTAGATTATCTAAAGGCCAAAATAAATAAACCAACAGCAATGGCTAGGTAATGAAGTTATGATTACTCAAAATAACAATCCAACAAGTATAGCAAATACCTTCTACTCGTAGTGAATGAACAAGGCATGCGATTTGCATTGGTAGCTATATTGCATGATTACTACAGCTAGATAGCACTATCTACACTCTACTATGAAATGGTTTGTAGTTTTGCATCTTAATCTAAGTTGATTCATATTTTGAATCGTGTTAGATATCTATCTTTTATTTTGACAAACTACTTTTAGACAATAGATGTAACTTATGGACTCCCTTTTGCATGTTTTGAATGTGTACCATCCCCATTGATTGCTTTTAGCCATCTGTAAATGGTAATATAAATTTTCTTAACATTGCAATTAATATATTTATCAAAGACTATAGCATTTAATAAATATAATCAGTTCATAACCTACCCTAGGTCGCTCTAACTTCTGACTATTAACTTGCAATTCAGATTGAGTGGTCAAATGCCCATTACCATATTTTTCTCTTTGTCCATGGATGTTAGGAGAGTTTCAACTTTCAATTGACCGTTCTCGGGTTCCTCCTATACCTAGTTGGGTCCTCCCAATCCAAAGCATTCCTTAGAGGAAATTGTTAACCCTTGACAATGCATGGTTCATTTCGCATTTTCATGGGCCTTTCTTCTCTTACTAGCACAGCAGAAGATCATTAGAGTTCAGTGACAGTCATAGCGTCTGTGGAGAGATTTGGAGGCCACGCAGCTTGTTCTAGCTTGTCCAAGCACTTCTCATCATCTAAAGCAAGGAAAAAGGTATGGAAGAGTATTGATGGCTTGATGCAGGCTTTTTCAGGGACATATTCACCATGAGGTTCCGCTTGGGCACACTTCACACACAATTGAGGCATGATTACATAGTTTACATTACCCTTTCTTCCATCATTGAGGAAAAGCCTTGTTCCCAAGTTGAAGCCAAGGCATCAAGACAATGTATATGGAGGATGTGGCCAAGAAGCAAGCCCTAGAAGATGAACACCCTACCTCAAGAGGTAAGGGTCAAACACAGCCCAAGGAGAAAACACCTTACCTTGCAAGTGATCCAGAGCATGACATGTGCCAGGGAAAGAGGCCAAAGGAGCAAACGTCCTACCTTGGAGGAGACCCAGAGCATTATAGGTGTCAAGGAAAGAATCCAAAGGAGGAACGCATTGCTTGGAATGGTGCCATGTGGAGCTAGAAGCATTTCTATGGCCAAAAGAGGTCCCTTGGTGGAATTACACATTATTCGAGGCATATTCCACATATTTGGAGGCATGTTTCCCCTTCGAGAAGAACGTTTGGGGGTAAAGACTCATTGTTAATCCATTTTCACATATTTGGAGGCATGTTTCACCTTTTGAGGTGTTCAGGGTAAAGACACATTATTTGAGGTTTTTTTTACATATTTGGAGGCAAGGAGATGCCATGTGCCATCATTGACATGATCAAACCCTCAAAAGAAAGGGAATTTTGCTTATGAAGATGACAAGTGGCATTGTGGACCTATTTTATTCACTCAAAAGTAAAAAGGTAGCACTACACTCAAGGAGGATTCTAGGGCCTTCTAAAAAGAAATATTATTTTAAGAATTAGGGTTTCATTTTAAGGATATAAATAAAGGAGAGAATTCATTTTCTATGAGCATGGTTGGAAGATAGGGAGTTCCACTCCAACCTTAGTTGAATATATTTATTCTTTTCGTGGATGATTAGGGTATTTGCAAGAATTTCCATGGTTTTTACTACTGAATAATCTTTGGAGAAAGACAAGTTTGTCACATAAGAGATTTGGGTACAGGTTGTAATCCCTCCCTAATCTTTGATGTAACATTGAATTATCAAAGGATTTTTCCATTGCAATTTTTTGGTTAGATGAGGCCTATTTGTTCTTGCTACCCCTCATATTCACATAAGTGGTAATCACATATTTCAGGGGTAACTTGCAGGGATACTGAGGGACTACAGATATACATTCTTAATTTTGCTTGAGGATAGTCCTTGTGATGACAGTGATCTTCCAAGATGTTTGAGGTAGTGATTCTCTTTGATGTTGAGGTTGTTGATTGGTGTTGCATTCTTCATGATCACATACTCCTTGGCATTGATGGATGGTGATGATGTTCATGTTGTTGGTTATCATGATGCCTTGATTCAGCTTGTTAAATGATGGATGCTAGTTCATTGCATCATGGAGCTTTCAGCATGATTGCTCTTATAGAAGAGCACTCTACAATATTACAAGTCTATCCATTCCTTATGATGATATCACACATGAAAGACAAACAATTATGCAAAGAGATCACCTCCATGCCTTGTTGGGAGTCCCTCGACAAGTTTTGGATGATGTGTTGATTCTTGCTCTTCTAGAGGAGCGTTCTAATAGTTTTTATGTCTATTGAACTTTCATGATGATGTTCAACTACTTAGACAACTCTTTTGCTAGAGCGCCCTCATATTTGTCACTATTTGGAGCACCCTAGGGGGATTGAGATAGGAATTGGTGGTGACTCTTATGAAGGAGTGCACTACTCTTTTTAGTGTCTATTTCACTTTTATGATGATGCTTGAAAAGACAAACTGTTGAAATAATGTAACTGCAAAGTGTATTCTGATAATTATTTGATATATTATTCATTAGATCAATCCCCATTGCGGATTGATCATGTCGGCTATTGTAAAGGACCAAATCCCCTTTTGTGGATTGGTCAAAATGTAATTGTAATAAGCAGAATAAGAAGTCGGCCCCAGAATATATTAAAGAGGCCCTAGAATATATTAAAGGTGGTTATAACCACCCAGATTGAGAAGTCGGCCCTGCCAATGAAGAGACACTTCCACACGTGCCAGACTTGTATAAATAAGGAGGTTAGCGCCACACTTAGACACACACTCACTTGTTCATTTGAGAGACAAGTTTCGAAGCTGCAGTTAGAGAAGAGAGAGAGAGAGAGAGGCGCATCTTTGGGAGGACTTTTTGTACTTGTTTGAGTTATCTC
This sequence comes from Picea mariana, assembly GCA_032191745.1. NCBI lineage: Eukaryota > Viridiplantae > Streptophyta > Pinopsida > Pinales > Pinaceae > Picea > Picea mariana. Next base: position 24,475 of record JASDQU010710966.1, read on the forward strand.
TTGGCATTGTATTGGCTATCTATAATAAGGAAGTTTTGTTGGGTTTTCTGCCCCATGAGGGTTTCCCAGGATAAATGATGTGTCTCTTGTGATTGTGTATTTCTCAATGATCCTATCTTATGCTATTGTTATCTATTGAAATGCAAAGAACTCTAATAATAGCTTAAACATTAACATAAACATCTATTCTCCTAAAGCGCTTACCTTTTTTATCTACTTTTGTACACCCTAGGGGGATTGATTAGGATTTTGGTGGTCATATGCTACTTGAATTTTTTGATGGAGCGCCCAACCCTTTAGAGTATCTATTGACTCCTACAGTGATACTTAATGAAGTAGACAACTCTCCTTGCAAAGCGCTCACCTCCTTGGCACATTTATAGCTACCTAGGGTTTCAAGGTTACATTTTAGCATGGTTGGTGGATCACATATCTTGGACAAAGAATTTTGGGTTTCCTTATGAAATAGACACCTTATCTTGGTGAGCACTCCCATCTCTCATGGATTTCCAACACTTGGCTCAAACATGGGCTTTTTAGCATGGTCATGGTGGTAGATGATATCACACTTCTTGGTGAGGACGCCCTAGAGTTTCTTGTCTCTATCATGGTCTTATGATGATGTTTGATTGGATAGACACTTGTTTTGGTTGAGCACTTTGCTTCATGATGGATTTCCAGCACCTTGGCACAATATTAAGGGTTTAAGAAAATGGATGATGACAGTTGACATGGCACCTTTTGGCATGAGCGTTTTGATGTTTTAAGTGTCTATTGAGAATTTATGGGGATATTTTACATGATAGACACTTGATCTCATGGAGCACTCCACTTCCTCATAGTTTCTCAAAGATATATGGATGCCACTTGGAGAGTTTGATATCTTGGGATTTGAGCATCCATGGACTATTTTACTCGAGTGCTTCACTTGTTGAGGTTTCTATTATCTTGATGTGGAATTGAAGACACTTTGCACATGTTCCCATGTCATTCTAGTTGGAGATGTCCACTTTGGGGTTGCAGGGCACATTTATTCATGCATTTGAATGAGGTCGCCTAACACACTTCTCCATGGGGGTGTCCACTTTGGGGTTGTAGGGCACATTTATTCATGCATTTGAATGAGGTCGCCTAACACACTTCTCCATGGGGGTGTCCACTTTATTCTCATGTCCATTTGGTCCTCCACCAACTTATCTACATTGAGATCATCCACATGTCCCACCTGGACATTCATTCACTCATTCTACATCTCATCATATGGAGCGACCTTATCTACTAGCCCCACGTGTGGATGAGGTTGGTTACTCACACTTATTATGGCTTGACTAGAGGAGTTCACATGTACACTTCCTATGCTTCTTTATTGTGGTTGTTCTACTACTTCATACATGTGGACACACTTCTAGAAGGGCGCACATGTCCATCTTGCTATTTTGGGAACATAGACTTAGTCTATCCTCAAACAAGGAGGAGACTTGTATCTCTTGCTTCTATTTCTAGAAAGTTGTTGCAACTAACTCCTATTTTATTCATTGTTGACTTAGATCTTCAAGTTAGTTAGATATGAGCTTCATAAAGAAGTGTTTCCTAGATTATTTTATTGTAACCTCCTAGAGGAGATTGTGGATCCCAACAAACTCTTTCTACTATTAGTAAAAGGTTTGTTAGAGAAGACTATTTTATGATTATTCTTAGGAGAGATTAGTTGACCTAGAAAAACAATTCAAATTTTATTTGTATGAGGAGTTAGAGCTTAAACCTATATAAGGTTTTCCTCTCTCCATTTGCTACTTGGGAGTTGATCAATGGAAGAACTTGTGAGCAAGCTAGCTCCAACCATTGGAGTGAAGGTACTTATTGTCTAAGTTATGGTAATTTTGTTTGTACAGTTTACTATGTGGGGCAAATGTTCTCGACGCACCATTGGTAGATTTTGTATGCAGGTTTAGATTGTCAAAGCTAAATCTAGGAGCACCTTGTCTCAGAGGGGAGGAGTTAAAGCCCTATACATCCATTGTGGAAAAAAGCTTGTGCCTTGTCTCAAAGACGAGGGATTTAAATCCCTATCCATCCATTGTGAGTTAAAGCTTAACCGCTTCTAGACTAGTTTGGTTGTGGAGCTCCCCTAAGGGAGTCCCTTCCCTTCTATCCTTGTAATATGTATTTGCCAAGTTAGGGATGTTATAGATGTTGATAATTACAGCTGCGTGAGACATCCTCCAGGACACAGACCTAAGAGAGAGCCCTTGAGATGGTTGTGTGGTTCCTATCTAAGACAGAGTTGGAACGTAGTGATAGCCTTCTCCTTTGAGACGAACAAAGTTCACTCACACAAGAATTATCCAAAATACTTGGAATATAACAAAGTAATCCATATAGGACTGTAAATAATAAATGAATAGATAAGATATGATATTAAGATGATTACAATTGAGAATGAGGGTCTGCTTATATACCCACGCAGGGGTGCCCTTTACCAATAGTCATGTCCTTTGAGACATGACCTTTCATTATTAATAATTATTATTTATTAATTATTATGTTATGAATATCTATGGTATATGTATATTTATGTTCATAACATTGCCTTCCCCTTAAAAATGCTTTGTCCTCAAAGCATACTTTATGGAAGACTTATCTCTTGCGCTAGCTTTTAATTATTGTCACATGATTCTTCATTATCGAGTTAGTAATCGTTGAGGACCTGAGAAGATAGGATTTTCTAAGTGCTAAGCAGAACTTTTGCATTGTAAAGGAGTCTGCCCATCCTAATTCGATCTTTTGCATGGGAAGTTTATAGGGTTCTTGGAAAGAACTTGATGTATTTCGACTCCCATGATAACTTCTATTTTGAGCATCACTTGTAGTTGAAGTAATATTCTGTGACATACTGGTCATTTGTTTTTGTTGATACAAGGATTGGCTAAAGTATCGATTTTTGTGATTAGGATGTCGATAAGGCATCCTTGTAACTCGATCCTTACTTCGTATACTTGTAGCTTTTTGTTGATTAAATTTTGGACTTTAATCTTCTTGATATCTCTGGCTTGTTTGTACCTCGACATTTGAAAATTTCTTTACATCAGCTAGATTTGCCTCCTTTTGAGTTGTAAGGTTGATTGGGTCTGTCATCGTTTCCTTATCAACTAATGATGTTTTGCGATCTAGCTTTTCTTGTAAGGTCTTCTTATCATGCTTAAGCCTT